>JAAEAF010007805.1:0-64846 GCA_011037195.1 Triatoma infestans
AAATGACGCCAGAAGGTTGTGGAGGAAGTCGCGGAAAACTGAAAAATACATTTGTTCTGGCTTGATTTTAAACTACATCAGATGACCAGTTAATAGATTTAATAAAATGTTTTAAAAGATTAATCAGAAAAATATCTACAATAATTAAGTAAGAATTAATAATATTTATAACTGGGTAAAAACGTTAAAATTTAAAAACAATAAATAGGCTACAAATGTATTCAGTAATCAAGAAACGACTAATTATAAACACCTCACCATATTGTTTAAAAGTTCCACGAATTCTAGTTCATTCATTCTAGTTACTATAAAAAATTACATTGAAAAATCGCGCCGTTGTCAAAACTTTTATCATAAATTTTAAGTGGAAAAACTTGACAAAACTATTTTCCACAGAACTCATACAACAGCCACGGCCAAGTAAAAAAAAAACAAACAAACCTTTTTGCGATAAAAAATATCACTAATTGGCATTCTACTGTGCAATATGATATCGCCACTATTTTATTTGAGAAACGTATCGATTTTCGAAATTTCGTTAACCAGAAGGTACTGTTAGTAACTCTTCTGTAACTGTTTATTGACTCTTCTGAAATTGATTAATGATTGAAGCAGAACTCATTTTATAAAACTCGTTGGCTAGTGAATGTAACTGTTAAAAATCTCTCTCTTTTTTAATTTCAAGGATCTTCTCCAACTTGCTATAGGTTGAGAAAGGCTTGTAATGGAACCAATCAACATCAAATTCGCCATATAAAAGCTGGACTCAATTGGCAGCCGTATAGAGGCGCCATCACTGAGCCTCTAAGCATTCGTCAATAAATTAAGCATTAGTTCTCCTGTCACGCCCAATACAATGTATTGGCGAATTGGCTTCAATTTCGACAACGAATCTTTCACCTAAAAGCTGTTGGAGCACCTGAATAAAAACCTTTTTAGAGCATAAGGAATCGACCGTCAGATAAACTGTAAGAGTAAAAATCAGTTACTCTGCATCAAGTGTAAGAAGTTAAGAAGCTTCAACAATCTTTAAAGGTAACAACCAAACTGGCCATTCTAGATATCCATATATTTAGAGAACAATAAAGAGTTCTAATAAGTCCTATCGTTCTTCAGACGATGCACAATAGCCAACGCTTTCATTCTACATCATCACTACGCTACCAACACCATCACTTAACTCCATGGTTACTCCCTTAACTTCATATCCAACCCGAATGATACTTCTTATTCGCATATGCTATTTTACGATCCATCCCTAATAAACTAGGAGGAGTCGGTCAGACCTATAACCTTAACTTCTGTAGGTCTTCTCTCCTTACTCTGTAAATCGTAAAATATAAAATTGTAAATAAAGTGTCAGTTTGTGTGCTTTCACATCACATTTAGAGTCTTAGGTGCCTGTCTGGAGTCTGTTATTAAAAAGTGTCTGTTATAAAAGTGTAGTGTTATTGTCAATCCTTGGTGAAGTACTTGACGAGCCTCGTACAATAGTGGAGTAGTGACAAAATGTCTCGTGGAAGTAGTGGATTCTCTGAACCTGCCTTACAATGATGTTTGGTTCTCTATTTCTGATTAACTACGTTAAAAGGTAATCATTATGCACTATATCATACTGAAGATTCATTATATATGATGTTACAATTCCAAGTTGAAGAAAATAGGTATACAGGAAGAAATAAAATAGGAACGACAAGTTTCTTGGTATTTCGACTCCAATGATCTTCTTTAACCAACTCATTACAATTGTCTTTTCTACGAGTATAATATATTACTACTCTCGTCTTATTAAAGATTTTCTTAGCACAACAATAATATAATAATAATGTTTTATAAATTAAATAGAACAAATTTCCACAAGGGACTTAATTTATTTCAACAATTCGTCAAGAAGTGGTTAAAAATAGTGATCGCTTTTAATCCTGGTTGAATAATTAGTTTTTTGTATTTTTAAACATACATTAATTTCATATAATTTAATAAAACTTTCTAGTGAGTACTTCTTTGGAATAAAAAAAGAAATCTGTATGGCCTCAGTGCCCAGGACAGTGGTGATAGCATCTGTTGCCAAATCCAGTGAAATGTTTGAGAATCTAATATACCTGTTAGTGAATATTACGAGATTATTCTTCTCCACTACAGATATAAGACCGTTAACTCAACACGTGACGTAATTCTCCATTGATCTCTCTACAGCCCTTAAATTGTTCTAGGAAATCTTTATTCCCCCCCCCACACAGGGTGTATCACTTGACTCCCACACATACATACATACAAATTCCCACAAATTAAGTTAATTCATAAATATTGAATTATAAAAAAAAAAAACATAAAATAATTCCTAAAATATATATTTGTAGTTTTTCCTTTAAAAATAGTTTCAAACTTTTGTAAATTGATGTGTTAAAATTTTACAGGGTATTACATAACAAGCGTATGTAAATTTAGTAGAATGAAAACTTTTACTCCATTCATTCAAAATATTTCCCATCATTCAATAAACTTTTTCCAAAATTTAACTTTATTTTTTCTTTTCCCTTGTAGATAAAGTAAGTAATGTGATGGTATAATTTCTTCGAAATTAAGTTTCCAATATTTTGAGATTCTCTGAACACAAAAGCAATGATTTTTAAATGGAATGTACAAGTTCAACTTACATGCCACATATCGATTTTTAATGAATAATTTATTGGCCACAACTTTGAAGAAATTGTTCAAGAACTACATAATGTTTAAAATGGAAATGAAAAGTTTGCTAATTATAATAAATTCATTTGCTTTTGTGAAAATGAAAAACAATGACTAGCCAAGCATAATAAAAATGTTGTCATCATCAGTTTAACTAAGCACTAAGCATTATTTATTAATATCTTGTGTTTTAATTAATTGAATAAGACAGTATAAAGATCACGTAACTTACGTCCATATTAGTAAATGAAACAAAAACAAATCCTTATTTGATGAAATATTACACTATTGTAAACAAAATAAAAAATTATCATAAGTAAAATGAGTTATACAACAAATATAATGGAATGTGGATTAGATCTACTGTTGTTTGCCCACTTATAAAATGACTAAGTAATAGATTTTCTTGATAGTAACTCTCTCTCTCTCTCTCTCTCTCTCTATATATATATATATATAATGTGTTGAAATAATAATAGAGATATTTAAACAATGAATACAAGTGTTCAAAGTATAATAAAAAGTTGATATTATCTAGATGAAGATGTTGTTGTTTAGTTTAGTGTAGTTTAGTTTTGTTACTGTATATTATACAGCCTTGGAATATGACTCATTGACGCATTCTTTGCACTTGGAAATTCTAACCAGTTTGAATTGCACCATCATTCGCTGTTTATGTTGAGAAGTTCATCTGTTTCTTTTATTTTATTATTATTAAAATATCTTTTATTTATTCTTAGTTTTTATTTATATCGACTCATCTTTATACTGTTTTCCTAGTAAAGAGGAAGTACGTGTATTACGATCCTGAGAAATTTTCGAAATTGAATTTTTGAAACCGGAAATACATGTTTTGAAATTCTCTGAATACGAAAACGAATGATTGCAGCGAATGATCTGTGTGTATCTGTGTGTTTGAAAATCGACAACTCGTAAGAAACGAAATTACTGAATAGTTTCTTTCTTTTTCAGTTTTCGCGATTTTCTCGGGAAATGCTCCTACGATTTTCTTTAAACATCATATACTATCTACACACCTAAATGCCTATCACTTTTATTGGAAAATTTTTTCTTGGAAATTGATTTGGGAGGGGGGGGAGTGTTTAAGGGAACATTAGATTTATGCCTTCCTTATGTATATATCTATGGTTCTACCAACTATATAATATTAATATATATATAAAAGTATTTGTTGACCGTTGATGAATTATTGAAAATGTGGCTGGGTCCGCAATGCTAGATAACATCCATTATTTTATCTGTCGTAGCATGCATATTAGATTTATTCCTGACCGGTTTCGGATATTCATCCATCGTCAGAGCAAATTCACCAAGTTTGTGTAGAGAGTTCACTTCAACTAAATAAATGTTTCTGTAGACTCACACTTGTTGGTTGTATGTATGTATGTGGTAAGGTTATCCTATTTAAATTTGAAGAAAATCGGTTATCCAAAAGTGCAATTTTATAGAATAGGTTTCTAATTTTTTTTTATATTTAATTTTCTCAAAAACGGCCGTGTTCATTTTCTCAAAACTTGTAATACAAACAGTATACATATAAATCTATCACTTTTATTTGAAACTTTTCCCTGAAAAATTTATTTTCTTGGGAGAATCTATGGAGTTACATTTCAATGTTTATTCGGATTCCTGGACTATGTAACCATATTGTACTCGTCTATGTGCAAAGAACCAACATGTACCCCCCCACCACCACTATGTTTTTGTTTGGATAACTTTGTGCGCAAATTTATGGTTTGAAGAAAATTTGTCAGTATCGCAATGGTTATAACTTTCACGCGTTGGTCTAGTAGCTAGCGCATTCGCCTTTGGTGCCAGAATTCAGGGTTCGATTGCCGTGAAGGGCAAAAGTCAGTGTTGATCCAGTTAGTTAAAACTAAACGACGAGGGAACCACGGCGTGCTTAACACACCCCGCCCCCCCAATAAAAATCGCTGTTTGGCAAGCCTTGGTCTTTTATGGGCTGTTGCGCCATAGTTTAGTTTTAATAATAGTTATAACTGCAGTAAGAAAAAAAAAAAAAATCATGTGAGTATTTCGCACCAAGATTTTTTCGTGTTTTTTGTTTTATAACTTTCTCTTATTGGTGTGAGAGGAAAAAAAAATTATGAAAAATAAAAAATAGGTCAAAAAAAAAAAAAATCAACAAACAATTTATTCAACAAGAATGAGGAGTGACAAAATGTCAAATATTTACCCTAAATGTGTGGCCTGTTTCATGTGATTGGTTAATACGATCGATGATGTCAACCTTCACATTATAGTAACATATATATATTATATAATTTTAGAGATACATAGACATTGTATATATCTACTAGGGCATAATATAATATTGAATACAAAATATTATATATCTGTTTTATAGGCAAAAAAAAAGAAAAGTAAAAGTGAAATGTTTGAATTAAAATATTTATCTTTATTTATGGAAAGAAGAATAAAAATATATATTGGAATAAAAAATTTATTGTGTAAAATTTGTAAGCATAAAAAAAAACATTCCGTACAAAAATTACCTAATATACAAAAGCACCGTGTAAAAATCTGGTATGGAACACGTGACAGAACTTTCTCTAACTGCAGCTGTCAATACAATTATATAAAAAATGACAAATTTTGCACATTTGTCCTAACATAAAATATAGAATATGTGGATGGGTCCGTAAATGCTGGATAATATCTGGTATTTTATCCATCATAGCATGTAGTATAACAGAAACATTGCGTTGAAGTACACTCTCTGCAAGAAATTGATAAATTTACTCTGATGATGGATGAAAATCCGAAACCAGTCACGAATAAATATGCATGCTATGACGGATAAAACACCAGATAAAATATAGAGGTAGGAGAAAAAAAGGCTCTGCCCTGGCAATTAGAAGGGAGGATTACATTGTAATCTAAAAGAGAGTTTCAGTAATATTCAACCACAACCTTACATAACATTTGAAATTGACCGCTACAAATTTTCCATATAACTTATCGTTTATATGAACTCTCTATGAAATGTTAAATAGAATTTTGATAATTGCATTAATAGAAAGTCGTGCATTTTTCACACCAGATTTTGTTTCTTTACAATTAATGCATTAATACAAAAACACTCCGTTATTTTTTAAGCTATAACAATGAATTCAGAAATTTTCCAGTAGACATATTATTAGCAAAAAGCAATAATTATTATTTAGTTATATATTTAAATCAAGTATGGATGTGACAGATAGAGTGAAGTATCTGGGAGTTATCCTGGATACTAAGCTCACATGGAACGCACACCTCTAGAATATATAGTGCAGAAAGCTAAGAAGTCGCTGTCTATGACCTTGCCCCTTGGGGCTCTACGCAGGTTCTCCTCGGCACAAACGTTAATGGCACAGGCCTTAGGACTGTGCTGTGCTTTATGGGCCCGTGGGGAAGTCATGGGGGTTAACTCCAAAGATGACCCATTGGATATATACTCGGGCCATCATACCGGTCATAACTTATGGCGCGGGTTATGGTGGCCTAAAACGGGCAGGAGACAGTCAAGAAGTGCCTCAGGGAGTACAGAGGCTGCGTGCATTCTATTACGGCGCTTTTCAAAAGTGCTCCGACAAGCTGCGCTTGAGGATGCGAGCGTGGGCTTGACCGCTGCATTGTTAGGAAAAGCGGAGGCGGGGCCAGTTGCAACAACAGAACTGCGCAAACCCAATGGTTCTGGAGGCGCTGTTAGACATGGCCCAGGATAGCATCTATCCAACATATAACTTCGAGGTTCCATTTCGGGTGTTCCTAGGCTCTAGGGCGGAATGGTCCAACGGGTGGGAAAAACGCTACCGGACAGGACCTCTGTGTTTTACAGACGGTTCTAGGATGGATTGCGGAACTGGAGCAGGAGTGTATGGAATGAGCCCGCAGGTACTCATTGAGAGGCCGTTGGGCAGGTATTCCACTATATTCCAGGCTGAAGTTTTTGCCATTAAGGTCTGTGCCGAGGAGAACCTGCGTAGAGCCCCAAGGGGCAAGGTCATACGCATTTGCTCGGACAGTCAGGCCGCACTGAAAGCCCTAGAGGCTTACAGAACTACCTCATCCCTAGTGAAAGAATGTCGTGAGGCATTGGTGAGACTCTCCAGGCACAACAAGGTACAGCTGCTATGGGTGCCTGGACATGCAGGGATTGAGGGTAATGAGATGCAAGGAACGGGGCAAACACTCCGTTCATTGGTCCAGAGCCGGTCCTGGGGATAACTGGCGGAGCGATTCGTGCAGCGATTAGAGAGTGGTGTCGCAGTAAGCATGAAGAGCTCTGGAGGGGGAGCCCGGGTGCTATACACAGTAAAAGGATGATGCCAGGACTGTGTAAACGAAGGACCCAAATGACTCTTAGTCTGAGTAGGAGCCAGATTTCTCTGGTGACGGGACTATTTACGGTCATGGTAGGTTCAGGAAACATCTGTACAAGGTAGGGCTCATTCGAGCGGAACCCTTGTGCAGATTATGTCAGGAAGAGGAGGGAACGGCCCCCCCACTGTTGTTTGATTGCGTTGCAATAATTAAATTGAGGTATGAAACCTTTGGTACGTTGCGACCAGAGGAGATAGTAACTCAAAATGACCTGGCGGTGAAGGCCCTCACTCAAACTTCTTAAGGAGGGAGGGTTTGTCTACTAGGAACTATCGGGATGGCACAATAAGCCTCAGTTGGCTGCAGTGCCCAGGTATAGCCCACCCGAGGTTGGTAATAATAATAATAAATCAAGTATAATATAAAAATGACAGTTCCTAAATAGAGTAGGAATAGTTAATTAATCATCTACCTGCTAATCTTTTTATCTATCTGTTTTAGGGTAAAGACAGACACGGTGGTTCTAACCGAAGCGTTTCACGAGTCGGTGGCTGACTCGATATGTCATGAACTATATCATAATCAAAACACACACAGAGGTGCCGACCGTTTCGTTTCGTGCGGCGGTTTTAAACCAGCGTCGGTAGGTGATTGATGTGAGGAACCGAGACGGTTTAACATGCCCGAAGTTACCCGAAGAGTGTTTTAAGTGTTCAAATGGCTCTGTTCGGACGCTGAAGACTCGTTTTGTTTAGAAATGACTGGAGAAAAATTTAATGCAGAAAAGCTAATAAACGAAGTAGAAAATCGACCGGCACATTAGGATATAAAGGATAAATGAATACTGCGATAGAGTTATAAGAAGAAAATGTTGTTAGCTTTTCTTGACAAATTGTGAGTAACTCATCTAAAGTACTTCGCGACCTCCTAGTGAAGTTAAAAAATTTTGAATCGTCTGTTTGTATTTCAGCGAACAACGTATGAAAATGCCCTTTTTGTTGCCTTTCTTTAATAATTGGATTCTTCGTCCTTCGTTTTAGTTTTTTTTATAAATTTTCCAATGCTGATACAATACTGACAAATACACCACGTCTTCCGTACTGCAAACCGCATCGATCACTGCACAAATCGCTTAATGAAACAGCTCAATGTGGTTTGTTAGAACGCTACCGACTCGTTAAACGCTTCGGTCATTTCCATAAAAAGCAGAAACAAAATAAAATAACTGAAATATTTAATAATTCTAAGATTTTTATTTTTAATGCAAAAGAAATAAATTTCTTTTAAAATGAAAATTTTAAAAGATTCACCCATCTCACCGTATTGATACACCCTATTCATACTTTTATTAAAAATTCGTTTCCTATAAAACAAATAAAAAACAGATGTAATGGAACCAATCATCATTAAAATTCACCTACAAGAGCTAAACCCAATAGTTACATTAGCACCACCATTGAATCTGCAAGCGCACGTCAGCTACGCATTACAGGTCACTACCACGAACATTGCCGCTGAAATTTACGCAGATTTAACAATATTGTCAGTTAGGGCAATAGATAGATAGATAGATCATTTTATTTACAATAAATTTACAAAACTCCAGGAGTGTCAGCTTTAGCAGCTATAACCTCTTAAAGGTAAATATATACAATTGTCTAAAGTCTAATTATATAAAGGATTAGAGAAAAATTTAAAAAAAAAAAACAAGTTATATGCGGCCAATTCTTTATAGTACAGCGCTCCTCACTCTCCTGTGCCTGAGCACAACCCCCAAGTCATAGTCCCCTATTACTCTGCAAAGTTGATTAGGGCTAAAATTGCACCTGTCAAAAAATTTCTCTGTGGCAACTCTGATGTATTCTTGAACATAGTCGATTTGCGTAGAAAATTGCAGGTCAAGGATTCGGGTATACCTGGGTGAGGAAGTTACTAATCTCAGGAACTTATTTTGCATCACCTGTAGCGAGACGACACTGGATCGACATGCCAAGCTCCAGGAGGGACAGGCGTATAATAACATTGGTCTAACCACTGTCTTGTAAAGCAAAAGCTTATTCTCTTGAGAGAGCCTAGACTCCATACAAAACAAGGGAAATAACACACGTATGGCTGCCTTTTCCCTATTGATTCTGTCCCTTATGTGGTTAGCAAAGGTGAGCCTCTGGTCGAGAACCACGCCTAGATACCTGACAGTGGCAGACCAAGGTATTGGCTGACCTCCGAAACTGACATGCCGATACAACGCCGGCCTGCGCCTGATGAACAAAATAGCTTCAGGTTTGAATGAGTAGTTAAGACAATAGTTAACTTAGCCTGTTACAGGCTACTGTTCCCAACGAATTGGTACGTATTTGCCTATGCACTTTTCAAGTGCAAAGTTTACAAGAGGTATAAAGAAAGTTTAACGTTACAAATTCATTAAAATCAATTTTGTCGAAAAACATAAAAACTATTCAAATAAACGCTTCATATTGATTTAATTTGCTTTTTTAATTTGAACTTTGAATTTGACATTTGGGAGTTTGCTGTTTGTACTGATAGGGTTCACATCGCTCTCTGAATTTTTGTTTAATTTTGTGTGTTTCAAGTGTTCTTTTTTGCTGAATTTGTGCAAAGTATTAGATTACGTAACATTCAACCTGATGTGAAAATTTGATGTCATTCACATTCTTTGTTTACGTGTTATTAATGAAAAAAATCACACATTTTTATTAAAAATCTGTAGTGACTTAGTTTGAAGTGAAGTGGTAGGGATAGAATTGAAAGATAAACAAGCGAGTGATCTTTGTGCTGTTTATTTTATATGAACCTAGTGTACACATATACTACTAAATCCCATGTTTTGTGAGTATTATTTTGACCTACTTTAAAGTATTCAAGGTCTTCTTAAATTTAAAGGATACGTAAATTAGAAAAAAACAAAAAAAACAAAAAAAAAACGTACCATTAAAAACAAAATAATCCATTCATGCCTAATAGCCTAAAAAATTATTTCACACCAAGGGAAAATACACAGTTAGCTGAGAATAAGTTGAAAAGATCTCGAAGTTCTCCAGAAAATCTTGGTGAAGGATATACAAAAATTTTAAAGGGAGATCACGATCCGGAAATGACAACCCCTAAAAAGTCAGAATTCGTGACTGTTTCTATGGATAAACTCATGGCTTCCTTTAGTACATTATTGGATTCAAAAAATTATATTACTAGAGAAGATTTTTTCAGGATGGAAGCTAAAATTAATGAAATACAAGATGAAAATAAAGCCCTGAAAAAAGAAATTGAGAGTCTGAAATTGCGTGATAAAATACATGAAGCTCAATTGGATAATATAGAAAATAAATTTAAAAGTAAAAACTTAATTTTTCGAGGGATAGAACTTAAAGAGGGTGAAGACTATAAAAATAAGATTGAAACTTTTTGTATAGATCAGTTAAATATTGCAAAAGAGGATATATGCATAATTGAGGCAAACCCTATGGGTCGGCCAAATAGTGGCGTGCAGCCCATACTGGCCAATTTCGCCAGTTTTAATTCAACAGTTAATATTCTTAAAAAAACAAACAAACTGAAAGGGACTTCTTTCGTCGTTCATAGAGATTTGGCATTTAGAACGAGAATCAAACGGAAGTGTTTAGCTGTTGTTAGAAAGGAAGTGAAGCAATTAAACCCGAATTTAAGGGCGTTATGGCGATCAGACGGCTTACTGATTGAGGGTAATTTCTTTGAATGGGATCTGTCTTTAGGCCTGATTTGCAACAGAAACGAGGATGGCGTTTTGAGGTTTAAGGAGATTTTCCACCTCGATTTGGCTGATTGTGTGAACAGGCTGCTTAAGAAGAAAGAGGAGAACCGTAAAATCGCTGCTGGGGGATCTCAAATAGCGACAGAAACTGCAGGTATTTGACAGTACGATATTTATGGAAAAAGTGAACGATGATGGAATTACGACAATAGAATCTGGACCACAAGGCAAAAAAAATTCGGATACTTCTACCGCAACTGAAACCAATTTGTTACATCCACCATTGAGTATGAAGAAAGTCAGCACCTCCACAACCAAGGACAGCCGCTGGAAAACAAACTATAGTTCATGTAAATAATAATTATTCTAAAACAGAAGGTAATAATAAGTTTACTATTCTATATTGGAACATTTCTGGTTTTAATAGTCTGTTTAATTTAGATTCTGATCAGATTAACGAACTTATTAAAAATGATATATTATGTTTCACAGAAACATGGGTTGTAGGTAATACCTTGAAACTACCACTCTTTTTAAAAGAGAGTTATAGTTATGAACATAGTAGCGCAATAAAGGAAAAGTCATTGGGAAGAGCCAGTGGGGGGATTGCTATTTTTTATAAAAAACCCTTAATATGTAGAATTGAATTACTAGATGCATCAAATATTTGGTTGTTTGTATTAATTACAATTAGAAATGCAAAAATAGTAGTTGGGGTAAATTATTGGAAACCTACAGTTGAAATAGAGTATTGTGCGCAACTGTTATATGAATATGTATGCTCATTGACTGAAACTCTTAACAAACAAATAGTATTTGTAATAGGTGGGGACTTTAATTCAAGGATTGGAGATATGGACATGTTAGAGGAGGACATCTTCTTGGGTAGCATGTTGGGTTGGCCAAGGGAATCACTTGACAGTACTGTAAATAATAAAGGTAAAATATTAATGGATACCATGAATTCCTTAGGAATGACTGTTTGTAACGGTCGAACTGTGTCGGATACACCAGGAAATTACTCATTTATTTCTCCATCAGGTGGGAAAAGTACGGTCGATCTAGTTTGGATTAGTATACAATTCCTTTCGCTCATATCTGATATGAAATTGCTAGACAATTTTATTTTACATGATCATAAACCTTGTCAATTATATCTCTCCCTTTCTTATGTAACAGATCAATATAATAGCAGAAAAGATCCTCTGATTAAAAGTCCTAATAACTTAATTAAGTCGATTAAATGGGATCAGAAACAGTCGGTAGAGTTTCAAAAGAAAATGAGTGAAAATTGCAATATATATTATCATAGTAAAAATAGTGAGCACCTTTACCATAATATGGTAAATACCGTATATGCCTCTGCAGAAGCTTGTAGTATGAAACAAAAAAAGAACGTGGAACCTCGATCTAGTTTAAATAATAGCTTTAAATGGTTTAACTCGGACTGTAAGAAATTAAAATTGGAGACCAGATTATGTTTAAAAAGATGTAAAAAATTAAATTATACTCATGATGCCTTATTCGAATATATTTTAATTAGAAATAAATATCGGGCACTAATTAAAAAAGCGAAAAAGGCATACGAAAACGAAATTTCTACTAACCTTGCAAACGTTAAAAACTCCCAACAATTTTGGCTTACTGTGAAAAAATTAAGACCAACCATGAACCAGGTAAACGAAATTAGTGGAGACACATGGTATAATATTTTATCTTCATTTTACAAAACAAATATCTTCTTAAAGAATAACTTCTTTAGTGTCGCTGATCCCTACTTGGATTGTGATTTTTCATTAGAGGAACTCCAGTTTGTCGTAAATAAATGCGGCACTAACAAGGCATCCGGCTTGGATGGCATCCCATATGAAATTTATAAAAACCTGCCACCGGAATGGGAACATTATCTATTGAACATGTTTAATATGATATATAGTACTGAACATGTACCAAAGGAATGGTCGGATACTATGATGATGATGTTATTTAAAAAAGGATGTAGAAATGTATCAGAGAATTACAGGGGAATTTCTTTATTAAATACAGTCACAAAGTTATTTACCTCCTTAATCGCCACCAGATTGATGAATTGGGTAGAATCTAATAATGTATTTCCAGAGGGCCAGGCGGGTTTCAGACGAGGTCGCTCTTGTATTGATAATCTATTTGTGCTCAACAGTATTGCTTCCATTCACACATTTTCAAAACGTAATTATTTATATGCCATATTTATAGATTTTCGCAAAGCATTTGATTCTATCAAACATGACCAACTTTGGCAAAAAATGTATGCATTAGGTGTTAGTGGTAAAATAATTAGAATTTTGATTAATCTTTATGAGCATGCGAATCTAAAATTATTACAAAACAATCAAATATCCCATTGGCAGATACAGGTCACCCAAGGCGTTCTCCAGGGCGAATCTCTGTCACCGTTACTATTCTGCCTTTACATATCAGATTTTGAGATATTTCTAAGGTCACGCAATTTATCAGGAATCAAAATAGAAGAAAATGTTGATATATTAAGCCTGCTATTTGCAGACGATATAGTTTTATTTGCAGATTCGCGCAGTGATGCCCAACTGAAACTGGACTGGGTTTCAGAATACTGTGGAATCAACTCGTTGGAATTGAATGCAAAAAAAAACCAAAACTGTCGTATTTCGTCGATCGCCCAAAATGAAAAAAATTCTCCCAATTCATTATGGTGGAAATGTGATCGAATATGTAAACCATTTTACTTACCTGGGTATCCCAGTCAGTTCGACCGGTAAATTTGCCATAGCTGCTAATCAGTTAACAAATAGAGGTATCAGTGCAATTTCTGTTATTAATAAAATATTAGTAGCGGGTAAATCCAATAGCTGGGTTTCAAAATTGAAACTATTTAATTCCATAGTATCTGCAACTGCGTTATACGGTTCTGAAATTTGGTCACTACGATATCTCCCACAAATTGAGAAAGTACTCACTATGTATTTAAAAAGACTTTTATTATTACCATATAGGACACCTAATTACCTTGTGATGACAGAAACTGGAAGTGTACCACTGGCCTTTAATATATTCTCAAAAATAATTAACTATTGGATAAATATACTTAAAATGCAAAATTCTAGATATCCTAAAATTTGCTTTAAACGATTGAAACATATGCATGAAAATAAAAATGGTTTAGAAGAATACAATTGGTATTCTCAAATTTCAAAACAGTTTTCTGTGATAGGGATTGATGTCCATGCCCAGATCAAAAGTGCCACTGATCTGATAAAGAATAAACATGCAATTTTAGAAAAATTTAGAAACCACTGGCTCAGTGTAAACGTAGATAGATGCATCACTTCTTCTTATAGTTCAGTGTTCAGAAATATTAGTTCATTGGGCTTAGGCGAAAATTATATAACTTACAAGACTTCTATCCATAAAATTAGGACAATTGTACAAATCAGATTAGCTGACAATAACGATTTATATATCTTTCACAAAGGAAACAAATATAATCTGGATTATCTAAGTTTATGTACAGTTTGTAATATGAGTCAAGAAGAAAATTTAAATCATTTTTATTTTCACTGTCCAATCTATAGTTCCCTTAGAGCACATTATATTGATAAATATATTAATGATAACAACTTCGATCTTGCTAAACTGTTTACTGTCAATAGCGTAATGAAACTTAATGATCTATACTATTATACTGTGGGAGCTTTTAAATTACGTTCGTTTATTATTAATGAATAGATTTTATTTTGTTTACTTGAATATAAAAATTGTAAAATTAAAAAAAAAAAAAAAAAGAAATGAGGATTTTTTCAGTGATGTAAGAAATGATATTTTTTAGTTTCTATTTTCTGTACATGTTGTAAGTTTTCAAACGCAAGCTCCTTGCTAAAAGGACCTGTATCCTTACAAGCAATAAATATATTATTATTATTATTATTATTAATTTGACATTTGTTTTTTTTTTTAATATTGAACAAGTACTCTTGATAAATTAATTGATTCTGTTCATTTAAAAACAGAATAGTTCTAAATAAAATCTGATATAGACTATTTGTAACTGTTTCCAAGTAAAAATTCTTAACAATCAATAACAATTTTATAAATCATGTTTATCCATTCAATTGTATTCTGGCATATTTAAACAAAATGTAATTTAATAGTCAATTTCTTAATAAAAGAACAAATACCAAAAACAATAATCTCTTACTCATATATAAACATTACCGATTACACACAGTTAAAAATATTAAATTACTTTCATAAAAGAACGGGAAAACATGTAATGTAATGGGAAACTGTACAAGTCACGAGTAATATAAATAAACCTTGAAAGTATTTTTTTATTATTTAATAATAAATCACTAAATAATGATGTAATGTTTGTAAATATTGATAAATATTTATATTTCAGTAATTTCACTTGGAAAATAAAGAATCTAGTTTTATAAAATATTTTTTCTTTTAAAAAGAAAAAGCCTTAAACTCTTTTTTTATTGTTAGAAATTTTAAGGTTTTTATGAACAAAAATCTGTAATAGCGTTTATTCTAGCTCGATTAATAATGTATCTCTTAGCAGTTGAGAATGAATTTCCACGTTAAAGAATTTTCATAAAAATATTTGCCAAAAGATTTTCTAATTAGGCCATCCCAAATATTAGCAGAATCAATCTCCTGTAAACTAATAACGTGTCCACATGAAGTCGTACCTTTGCCCATACATACTAAACTTGTTGTGGTTGTGATTGGGTCCGCAAAGCTGGAAAACCTAGAGACATTTATCCGTGATATGCTGTTCTTTTTTTTAGTCATCGAAGGGTCTGGGGCGTTCGCCCACATCTATATGGATGTGGTGTGATAAAACAGACTTGTAAAGAGCAAATTAATAAGGCTGACACGTATGACTTTTATCAACTCAACAGGCTGTGTGAAGGCACTAGGCCCCATGTCGGAGGACTTTAAAATTGTGAAAGGCTTGAGGCAAGGGGATCCATTGTCCCCGATGCTGTTTAATTTAGCGCTGGAGAAGGCTATAAGGACAATCCGAACCAATCCCGGAGGCACCATTTTTAATAGGTTGAGCCAGCATCTGGCTTACGCAGACGATGTTGTTTTGTCAGCTCGAACTATACCGGCACTCTTAGGAGTTTTCGAAGAGTTCACTAAAGAAGCCAGTAAACTTGGACTCACTGTCAACGAAGCAAAGACAAAGTGTATGCGAACCAAAAAAAGGAACGACCCGGGAGCAATATGCCTAGGAAACCATAAGTTTGAAGTGGTTAAAAGCTTTAGGTACCTTGGGGCTGTTATCACTGATATGAATGAAGTCAGTATAGACATAAAAGCCAGAATAACAGCCGGAAACTAATGCTACTGGTCTTTACAGAAAGCCTTGCGCTTCAATCAGCTATCTAGGGAGGCCAAGTTAATATTGTACAAGACCTTATTAAGAACGGTTGTAATATACGTTAGCGAAACCTGGACGCTAACTCGGGAGGATGAGCGACTTCTCAGTGTATGGGAGAGAAAGGTCCTGAGGAAAATATTTGGCCCGGTAAGACAGGATGGAGTATGGAGAATGAGATCAAATCAGGAGCTAAAAGATTTATATGGTGAACAGGACCTGGTTGGTGGGAGTAGTGAGACGTGGGAGGTTGAGGTGGTTGGGTCACCTGGAAAGAATGGAGCAAGACAGGATACCGAGGAAGTTGTTTACTGGGCATCCGGGAGGAGGAAGAAGTAGAGGAACTGAGGGCTGGAAGAAATAGAGGGCTGTAATGCCAAGAAAGAAGAAGAAAGAGCAAAAACTCTTATCGATACCATATGCTTCATATTCGATACTATATTCCAAATCATGCAAAATATTAAAAAAGAAAAAAAAAGTTGTTCATCATAAAGAGCAAGGGTTCTTGGTACCCAACATTTAATGTGATTACATTGTAATCCAAAATACAGGTCTAATAACAAACTTCAATCTTTAAATCTAGCGTAACAGATTCCCCAGAACTACCTAATGTCGTACTTCCGGTTAAACGAGTGATTTTCTTTTTCCAAACTTGGAATTCTAGAAATTCATTTAAAGTATACCTTTAAAGTGTCTTTAAAGTAATGATATACAGTTGGTTGAACCATAAATTTTACTTAAGTACCATTTTAGAGCAAAAACTTGACTTCTTAACTTTCTCAAAACCTTTCGAAAATCAAGTTTTGCCGGAAAAACGATTCGATTAAAGTGATAGGTTTTTAAGTGTAATCATTATCTAACTGTTGTTGTGATTGGTTCCGCAGGGCTGGAAAGCATCTGAGATATTTTCCTTGATAGCCTGCTTTTTTTTGGTGTTATCGACCGGTTTCTGGCGTTCGCCCATATCAGGATGCTTTCCGGCAGTGTGATAACATAGATTTTCACAAAGTAAACTTAGTTTATACACTGGTCTTTAAATGTTTTTGTTAGGACCTAACTAGGTTACGATGGATGATGGTAACTGAGTGGAAAAACACATGTTCCGGTCTTTAAAGGGGGCATATTGTACCCTTTGAAAATGGAAATAGCCCTCGGCTGACACAGTGTTATTTCGCACTGTTATAAATAAATAAATATAGCATGGATAATTAATTATAAAGTAAATCTCCTTCAAAAAATGTAGGTTAAGTTACACATCCCCACGTGTTGGATGTTTCCATCTTTAAAGGATACAATATGCCCCTTTAAAGACCAAAACATGTTTTTTCCCCCTCAGGTACCATCACCCCTCGTAACCTAGTTTAGGCCCTAACAAAAACATTTAAAGACCAGTGTATCAACTAAGTTTGCTCTGTGCAAATCTATGTTATCACACTGTTTGACAAAAAGCAACCTGATGATGGGCGAACGCCCGAAACTGGTCGATGACCACAAAAGAAGCAGGCTAGCACGGAAAATATCTCTGATTATCTAAGTAGTCGCACTTCTGTTACGAAGATTTAGATCAAATCTTTATGCCGAGTATCTAAAAATCTTCTTTATTTTGCACTCAGATGTCTAAAAAGATAAAAACTTGATTTGGACCCCTTTTACAAGAATAAGAAAAATGAAAAACAAAGAGGGTTTAAGAAATGAGTACAATTCCGAGAAAATGAAGAATGCAAGAAACTGCAGGATATGCGGCGAGATGCCTTAAACAGTGAAATGTAGTTGAAAACATTCTGGATCGCGACTTCCTAACCGGTATGATCACTGCATAAGATATAATGATAAGAGAGAAATGGAGGATGGTTATTTTGAACAAGAATTAAATTTGGCAGGATTGGAATTTATTGTGAGAAAATGGAATCGATATTGGCAAAATCTTACACTTTCAGGTACTTATCAGTAACCTCATCACATTCGTTTTCGTGGTAATCAACAAGAGAGAGAGAGAGACTCTATATCTGGCAAGGTAGAGTCCGTAAAAAAAAGAAGGTTTTACTGTTGGTGCAGCACCTTAGTAGCATTTTGGAGGCCATTTTGGAGACCCTCTCACCCTCCAAAATATTAGAATGTCAATTCTGATCATTTTATTCATATTTTCCAAACAATAGCTTGCACGTGATTTCGGTGATTCGGGAGGGTTTTCTGCACCCAAAACTCAAAAATACATTATGACATAGTGAAATTATATTAGAATGAGATAACAATAAACTAACCAGTTTTTAATATTCATCCAACGTGAGCGTGGCCTATTTTATAGTAATCGCAAATCTACATATTTAAATTTGATTATTATTTATAAGTTTGGAACTGACGAAAAAACACTTAAATTTAAAGAAAAAGTGATGAGAAAATTTATTGAAAAATCTTGCATGATTTGCTTCTTTTATGTCCAAGTAAATTAAATTAGGTCATCATTAATTAAACGTTCAACCAAAAGGTATTAATCAATTGCAAGTGTTCTCTCTTCCATTCAACAATATAGACTGATCAGTTGAAAGATTTATAGTTTCGTAATTTACAGCTTGTTTTTATAAAAGAGAGTAGAGCAGGCAAGTTGAAATTTAATTTAATTAATTAGATTTAATCCCAATCAGGTACGAATCAGTCCAATACTTTATAGAAACTTTTTTGAAATAAACTAAAGAATACGATTTTGTTTTGTATTTTTTTTTAATCCAAACTACCTATTAATTATTAACAGTTCTTTGATTTACATGGGAATGTCATTGCAGGAAATTAATGGAATACTGGTTAGCAATAGTAATTACTTGTAAACTACTTGTTTTATATATATATATATATCATTATTGTATGTATGGACTAGTTACATAACAAGGCACGAGCGGTTTTATTTAATTTAAAAAATATTTTGATTGGAACTGATTTAGATAATGACAAATACTTAGAGAGAGGGTGGACCGGCTGGTTAGGGAGGCACCCTCCTTACCTTTCTTATGTCCTGAGCCAGCACTTCCGTTATTAAGCGGTTCTGCGACAGTCAGATTAGACTATGGGAGACGAGAGTTTTGGAGAAACATTGTGAGGACAAGCAGGGGTGCCTCCACGCTAAAAGATTTATCAAAGGGACTAATAAGCACGGGGTTTCGGATTACCTCCTGCGCAGGATAAGATTAAGGACTTTAGAAGGTGTAGTGAGTGGACACACATGGATGGCTAGTCATTTACATAAAATAGGGAGGCCGTCTAGTCCTATATGTCAGAATTGTGATGATGGAGTTAGGAAAACGGTGTAACACTTTTTATGTCTGTGTCCCCATTTTCCTGGCACAAGGTTTCGGATTTTTGGGAAATTTCTGGTGCGAAAGGGTATTGCAGACAGACCGGTAAGCTATCGGCTGAGATCAATTAGTGGGATGAATTGGGGGATAAAAGCCCATGGCTTAGGTCCCATGCCGATAGGCACCCAGGTTTAATAATAATAATAGAGAGAGAGAATTGGGAATTAGAATTTAACCGCACTTAAAGACAGCTATTTAATGACTAGATAGATATCTATATGTAAATACGAGCTAAACTAAGTATAAAACTAGGATAGATAAACGGACAGACAGGCAGTGTAGAACCCTCCTTGAAAATAACGCGGTTCCGCGTTGAAAGACTTCTTGAGGAATTGACTCTATATCCTTTCAATAAAGCCAGATATAAACAAGCATCACTTCATACCCTCGGTTTTTTTTTTTTACAATAGTGGTGGCCTCGTCTTTTGTCTGTCGCTAACGGTTCCTCGTTCCCCTTACCAGCCAACCGTCACTATATTTATGTTAGAGCAACTAAACTTTGAGAATTTTAAAGAAAATTTATCAAATTTATAATTGTAATAATTATTGTAAGTGGAAGTCTGTTTTTTTTTTTATGTTCAGTATTTTCTCAAAAATGACATGATTATAAAACTTGGATCACTTCAGTTGAAGATAATTTTTTGAGACAAATGATTTCCTCGAGAGAAGTTCTCCAGATGATCTTTCTCTAAAATAACTTCTAAATAGAAAAATATTTCCATTATTAAGTTCGATTAAAGACAAATAAAATTTGGGATTTTATCTATCCTAGCAGGCTCCGTTTTTTTTGGTTGGTTCATCTATCGTCAGAGTGTAACTATCAATTTCATATCGACTTTCTACACAAAATTGACAGCCATTAGAATTAGAATGACACAGGGGAGACTTGAACCTAGGCACTGCAGCCTACCCATTGAGGCTTATTGTGCTAACCCCTCAAAACCTAGTAGAGGAAGCCCCCTCTTCATGAGGTACAGAACCTTCCCCACCAGTCCTTCTTGGAGTACGATTTCCTCCGGTCTCAACGTGCCGAAGATCTCGTACTGCAATCAGCCGATTGCAACACAATCAAACAACAGGTGAGAGGCCGTCTCCTCCTCCTCCTCCTGACACAGTCTACACAAGGGCGCCGAATCAACCAATCCCACCTTGTGCAGATGTTACTTGAACCTAACAGGCCCGTTCTCAGACAGATCTGATACCTGCTTAAACCCAGGGTCTCTCTGGTTCTTCTTCTACACAGCTCTGGCATAACCATTTTGCCGTGTCTTGCTCCAGTACTTAGCCTCCGGTGACGATTATGCTCTCTCCGAGTCCATTCTCTCAGAGACGCCTCGCCATACTTTTAACTATCCCAGAATAGGGTCCGGCCCACAAAAACGGAGTATTCGCTCCGTCCTGGCCAGGTAGTCGGTAGTTCATTACCTTTAATCCCTTGTGCCTGGCACTAATACCAGCCGAACCTATTGTGCGGATAACGAGCTCCAGGGGTCTCTACACTCATGACAAAGGGGGAGGTGATTCTGAATGCCAAGGCTTTCAGTGCAGCCTGGCTGTCAAGTGCATATTCCTCATTCTAGAGTCCATACGGAAATTCTCTCAGCACGATCTTTATTGCATGGATCTATTCAGGTTTTTTTTTCTTTTTTTTTTTTTTTGTAAGGCACGCTGGGTGGGCGGTCCCTAGGCTCTCGCGCATACCCGCCCGTATAGAAGCCCCTAACCTAAATGATACCCCTAACGCAGAGCGTGAATCCCTGCCTCTATTCAGCCTGGAATACCGTGGAGTATCCACCGAGGGGCCTCGCAATGAGTACCTCCGGCTTAACTCCATATATACCAGTTCCGCAGGCCATTTTGGACCCATCCGTAAACCAGATCCCCCAGTCTGGCCTCGTTTTTCCCAACTTTTAGCCCATTCCATTAGATTTTGTCATTATGATCACTTGGAATGGGAGCTCAACGTAGAATGATGGATAGCACTCTTCCCCAGCCATCCTAAAGAGAGGGCCAGGGTCAACCTTCTGTGTTATGTCCAAATGCTTGGCCAGGAAGCTCCTTTGCTTCCACTGGTCATTGTTCATTAGTCTTTACGCACTAGCTCTCGCCTCCGCTTGTATCAAAGGATGCAGCGGAGGTAACCCCAGCCGTTGGGGCACTGCAAAATGCCCCCGAAATCAGCAGGCACTCCAAGCTTTGCACCCCTGAGAGGTTCTTCCTCGCGACCTGCTGTTCCGTTTTTGGCCACCACACCACTGCCCCATAAGTGAGGATAGGTATGATGGTCCGCGTGTAGAGCCAGTGGGCCATTTTGGGGGAAAGCCCCTATGTTTTCCCGCAGGCTCTAGTAACTCCACAGAGAGATTTCTTTGCCTTCTGCGTAACATACTTCAGATGCGATCTCCAGGTGAGTCTGGAGTCTAGCATGATCCCTAAATACTTCACCTAACCAGACCCGTCTAGAGTTCTTCCAAAGAAGTTCAATATGGTAAAACATTCCACATTCCTTCTTCTGGTAAATGGAAATTGACAGCCATACTGTGGATGAGAATCTGAAACCGGTCAGGAAAAAAAAAAAAAAATTAAATAAAATAATGAAGAAATGCGACGTATAAAATCTTTGATGTTGGTATACTAACACGAACCCAACCTCATATTCAAAATTTATTTTTGAATCAAAGAATTAGAATAAAAGAGTAAGACGTTTATACCAGTTTTATTTAAATAATTTAATCGATTATTTGATTTAAAATTTTCGTTAAAATAAATTTATCAATTTTAAATCAAATACTAATTAATTAATGAAACAGAAATATACAAATTAAAAATCTAAATCCGTTAAATGTCACATTCAATAAAGAAAAAACAAGCAGTGATACCTTCCTGTTTTAAAAATAAATTACTGTTAATAATGCATTTATAAATACATATGTAAAAGACTTTAAAATTGCTTAACACTGTGTGTAAAGTTTGAAATGAACTGGACTTATTAATTTTTATCTGCTTTTTTTAATTTACATAATGAGCAATTGTTTAGATTTACTAAATAGAAAAAAAGGAAATCTTTTTCCTTGAAAATTGGTTTTAATAAAATATAATAATATCATTAAAGACTTCTAAAAGAAAAAGAAAAGAAATAAAAGTTGTTTAACATAAAACTGAAAAACGATGTGATAAAAGTTCAAGGCCTCATTTATCAGAAAACTTTCTCATTTTTGTTTTATCTTTTATTTTATTTTTATTTTCTGCCAGTTGAACAAAACTGCGTAAATGTAAATGTAAAGCAAAAATAATATGAAACTCGTTTCTCAGTTCACATTGAAATATATAATTAATTATGTATGGTATCTAGAAAGATAGTAAATGTATTTTATAAAATATAATCGTATTATTAATAATTTAATATTAATAGATAATTGATCTTTATATATTATGTCTGTAATAGTTATCAATTTTTTTTTTTTTTTAATTCAAAGCACGTCAACATCTGTGGCCATTTGCGCTCGGAGCCCCCACAGTGCACTGCCGGCCTCAGGACAGTGTGCTCTCCTTACAGACCACGCTGCAGTGGACTCTCCTTACAGACTCTCCGGACAGTGAGCTGCAGATGGATTAGTTTGCTAGGTATGTCCAATGATAAACTCCCCAAAATATGTTTTAATAGTCCTAGAATTAATTGATAATCAAAATATTCCTTTGAATTGGGCCTCCGAGTTGAGGTGCTATTTGACGGTAATAGGAGAGGAAAGTTTGTACCAGTGTAGAAATGTTGATATTATTAATAATAGGCATAAAGATTTGTTAATTTCTTTTGAAAATAATTTAATCAGTAAGGATATCGACTCTGTTTGCAATGGTACATACAACTTGTATTACCGTAATATTTGTACATTTGGAATAAAGCAAGAATATTTATATTTTAATGTGAATATAAAAAAAATAAGACTGGTGGCCCAATTACGTTTGGCATATAAAAAGAAGACATCATTATATATTGAGGGCAGAAAGTATGTGTTCTCGGACCATGCACCTTGTCCAGTTTGTTTCAGGGGTGAGATGGACACGGTAGCACATTTCTTATTTTCCTGCCCAATGTTTATTGGCCAAAGAAGTAAATATCTGAGGAACTATCTTGCTTTGGTTAATACATTAGAGGATTTTTTGCATATTAATGATGTCAGTAAAATAAATAATATTTATGCATTTTTTATAAAGGGCTTAAAAGTAAGAACTTTATTAATTTAAGCAGCGTCGATTAATAAGTCTATTTCTTTATTTTTGTAGTTGGCACTTTTGTTTTCTTTGTATTAAAAACGTATTATAATGTACCAACTCCTTATTGTACGAAATGTTCATCATTTTAAACAATAAATATTGTCTTGTCTTGTCTTGTCAGTGAGCTGCAGAAGCTCCTAGAAAGAGAAAATCTAAGGGTAGCACGGCTAGATTCGAACCCGGGATCTCCGCGATACTAGTCCAGCCCGGTACCATTGAGCTAATCCCTTTCCTAATAGTTATCAATGAATTTAATTATATTTAATGGCGAAAGTAGTGGAAGATTTGTGTAAAAGAAAGTTTAATTTTTACTGCATATGTTGGGTGAATATGGTGATGACTGAAAATGCTAACCAACAAACTGGACTAATCTAACAATAAAATCAAACTTCTGGATGTGCAAATTAACTGATTTTTTTTTTTAAACAGTTTTTCGCAGCTTTCACAAAAATGACTCTAACAGTGTTCTTCATCGTATACTCTGTTTCCAAATCTTTTCAAAATGCTTAATATTGATGGGGGACTGATCTAGGCGCCGTCATGTAAATGTAATGGCAACAGAATTAAGAAAGAAAAAACAGACCCTTTCTGGTACTCTCTGACTTAAGCAGGCTAGAATGGGAGAACCTGTATATAAGCCAGTGAGAATCTACCTCATCATTACATATACATCTATCTATCAGATTCAACCATACATCGCATCCTATCATATCATCGTGTCATATCTCTACTCCCATTTTTATTGTATAAAATCATTACAAGTCCAGTGCAGTTTGTGTAAACTTATAGCTATATTATAACAGTGTCTTCATATCTCGTCTAAATTAATCAAACCTAATTTCTCTCCCCATCAACTCCATTATATAAACTATAATATATAAAAACACTTTCATTTACTACCTCCCCAGGCTCATGATACCTAAGATAATCTTGGGGGTCCAGACGGACTAGCAGGAGATGTTCCCGTGTCTTTAAAGGACTTCTCGTAGATTTCTAGTCCGGATATTGACTGGGCATTGTGGTTTGAGGAAATATTTCTACGTAATGGGGATCCTGCCGGACCATTTTTATAGAGTTTCTGAGAAAGAGGTGGAAACACTCGTCCATCGCATAACAAATTAGGATCAGAATCTTTGGTCGGAACAGAATATCTATGGAAATGTTTAGGCTGTTTTCGTTTATGGTTGTGGACCTATTTGTCCGGACTGCGGGAAGCTTTGGTGAGAAGACCCCGAGTATTATTTATGTTGTTCTAGAATCGGTTGTACTTATCGTTCCTTTGGGTTAGCTATATGGGTCCAGAGAGGCTTTGAATAATGTTTAGATGTTGTTCTAGACTTAGTAGTTGTTTCCTTTGGGATAGCTATATAGATCCAGAGAGGCTATGAATAGCGTAGGGTTAGGTTACTCTCCCGTCTTTTGAATAATAATAATTATTATTATTTTAGGTTTGAGAAAATCAACATGTATCGTAAACTCCATCGCCAGATAATTAATTTATGTTGAACAGAACTAAACGTTTGAATGTCCCAGTTTTAGGGAATTTGTCAATTAAAATTGTGTATAAGGGAAAGAGGGTGTGTATGGTTCATACTAGTTTTTTTTAAATTTTCTCTTACTCTTGGATTGAAGAAATATTGTAATCATGTTATATTCGAAATTGAGTTCCACTGCTATATAAATAGTTATAGAACCACTGAATCCTAAAAAAATGGTTTCTAGTAATTTTCTTAATCTGAGCGAGTGTCTCTCTATCTATCAGTATCTGTGATGTCCATATATACGGTCGGATAAAGCAAAAACAAAAAATCGCAGAAAGTTTATACTTGATATTTCGTTTAAGTTCTAACAGGAAACCCCAACAATAACACTGAACCAACTACATAATATAAAATTTAAAATTAACCCCAACAAATTCCGCATAACTAACCAAAATAATTTTTTTTTTTTGGAAAAATATTTCCAATAAAAGTAATACGTTATTATCTGTGAAGTTAGTATACCAAGTTTAAAGGAAATTGTTATAGTCGTTTTCAAGAAAATTCCAAAAAACTCAGACCTATTCTATAAAGTTTTATTTCCGGTTAACCAAATTTCTTCAAGTTTGGATTTGGCTTTCAATGTGTATTAATATTTTGTAGGTGGTAAAACCGTATATTATATTGAAGTTGTACTTTAGAGGAAATATCAATTTAACGCTACTGTTTCCCCCCAGAATCCGCCAAAAATCAATTTTCCCGGAAAAAATATATCATATAAAAGTGATAGGTATTTATATTTGTAAATAGTGTACGAAGTTAAAAGAAAAATCGTCGAAGCCATTTTCGAGAAAATTACGAAAAACTGAAAAAAAAAGGAAGCAGAAACATTTGAGTAAAGTCACACTTCTGGTTGATGGATTTTGCCCGAAATCTTTGTGTCTGACGCGATAGTAGGACATAAACGGTATACCAAGTTTGAGCTTCTTATGATTTTTCGGTTTTGAGATATTCTGTTAACACACATTTCTACTTCTGGTAAAGTCCGGCATGTTCGCAAAAGTTCCACTTACTACGAGTAAGACAAAGTAAAATTTGTTTTTGAAATGTAAATAACTATAAACAAAAAATTTACTTCGCTTGAAAAATTAATGGAAAAAAATCGATACACACTTATATCGATGCAAAAAAAAAAAAGCAATTGATAAATGAATAAATTAAAAGAAGATATTTCATTGAACAATAATGGAAGCGACCGATCAAATCTACTGAGTTATGCAAGCAACTACAAATTAGAACTTATGTAACAATCGAGACAGTCGGGTTTAATCAATGGGTCTGCATTTGAATTATGTCTCCTGCATGAACAACTTTCCCGCCTATTTGTTGGTGACATGGTATATATACGCTTGTTAGCTACGAAAAAATAAATAAATAAATAATAATTACAAATGGTAACAATGTATTATACAAACTTCTATTTTTTTTTTATTCTAATACAAACAATTTGGATAAACAATAATTACAGTAATTATACTTGTTTATAATTACTTTCTCTTTCTGCTAACAAAATGAAATTATTGTTTTCGAGGCAAATTTTTGAAATTGATTTTAGGCGGGAAATACATATTTTGAGTTCCTCTGAGTACAAAAATGTTTGTACATGTGCTTGTTTATTTTGAACGAAAAATCTCAAAAAATAAAAAATTGCAGGCAGGTCAAATGTAGGTCACTTCCGTTTATTGTACCATTACCGCATTGGACAAGAAGATTTCTATCAAAATTCTTCAACCGGAAGTGCTACTTTACTGATGAATTATTTTTTTTTTTGCACTTTATCACGATTTTCTCCAAAGATTTGAAATATTTTTCTGGAAATAATTGAATTTAGAATACAGTAACGAAAAGCTTTTCTCTAAAGTACCACGGTAATATAATGTATGTTTCTACCCTCTTCATAATATTAATATACATTAGAAGCATTGCTAGAATGCCAAATGTGATGAAAATCAATAAGTCGGTAGTGTGTGTTTGTAGAAAAGGTTTTCGAGTATTTTCTTGGATTTTCTAGAAAATTACTATAACATTTTTCTTTAATATTGGTTTAATATTGGAAAAAATAAATAAATATAATTGGAGAGGTTACTGCGGATTTCGTGGGGTTAAATTTCAAATCTCATTTGAGTTTTTTTTTTCCAATGTCATTGGCGCTGCTCTGAAAGAAACTTTATCATTTTTGTAATTGCATTAATGCAATGAAAGAAACTCATCTGAATATAATTTTTTTTTTTTTTTGTTGCTTTTCATGGTGCCTATGATAGATGCAAGAAATTATATCTATTTTATTTAAAGAAAATTACAATATGAAGCAAATGCAAGCTCGTTGGCAAAAAAGGGTACAGTTACAGGAAAAGTTCATGAACCTTGTTAGCATTGTCTACCCCTTCCTCTCACACAGGAAGATTTGAACGAACAATTAGAAGACATTCCTTCAACACAGTCTGAAACAGACATTCAAGCCAGAACACTTGCTTCAGGAATCGTTCTCTTAAACTCGGTGCCAGTGATAGTGATTTGCCTTTATTCTAGATAACATCTGATTTATTAAGATATAGTTGTGATATTGTAAAATATTTAAATATCTTTAAAGATAATATTTAATTTATCTACCAGTGTTTTTAATTATTTCTTATTACTTCTCTCTCTAAAACTTACATACACACCAAGCCCTTTACAAAACCGCTCACGCCACAGGCTACCACTACACTACAACAACATATCACACCAATTACATTTCAGTGCATTGCAATTAATTCCAAGAGAAAGGTTAAATGTCATTGAAATTTATTACCTATTCACACCTTTAGTCTGGGGCAATCTATTTTAAGATAAAGTGTCACTTAGTGGACACGTCTTGTTGAAAAGACCATCACCGGCTGAAGTTTATGCTATTCTGTAATTATATCGGATTAGTGAATACACAGACTCAAACATATTTTTCTAATCATTCAGTAAACAAACTTCCATATATAATTCTATAAGTGGCGGAAATTTTACCACATTCTGTAATTCACAAATATGGGGATCATCGGCTAGCATAATTTCACTGCTTGCTATTGGATTCAGCCGCTCTAGAATAATATATTTATACTTGTATGATTGTATGTAAAATAAATGGGTCGCAGGAAACGCACTTTGCCATATATAGGTTCGGCAAAGAATTTTCTTTTGCAAAGAAACAAGGAACTTCAAGTAACATCAAGTCAAAGGAAACTTCGGGAGAACACTTAACTTCATTGCATGTTAACTTGACATTGATATTAACCTCTCAGTTAAACAGACTTATTGCTATCAAAGTGCTCAGCAAAACTTTTAATAGTATTTATCTAAAATGTGAAATGAATTTGGGTCTATTTTACAGACGTTTTATGTAAGTTGTCGTGTTAACTTGACTTTAGCTTTGATGTGAAAAAAACTGTTATCTCTTGAAGAAATCAATAGTCCTTGATTCTCTATTTTCTTTTAATATTAATTAAAAGTTATAATTTTTTACCATTTTATAAAATTAAAATAATTGAAAATAAACATTTTTTTTACACAAGAATTACTAATTAAAGTAGAACGCGCTAAAGTCGGCTTTAGAATCGCTGCATAACTTCAGGTTCAGTTAAATCTGGTATCGATTGTAGTGCCCCTAAATTATCAACTTCCAAACCGACCAGAAACGGGCTGCAAAAAGAAATAATTATTATATCTAAGCTGCGTCCTAAACTGGAGCTTCATTGCGAGGTTAGCGTTAAATGAAAAGACTGTGTGGTGCCTATATGCATATATAATATATATTTAAATGGTGCTTCAACTTCTATAAATATAATTAGAGAATGTTTTCATTTTATATATGTAAAACAAAATAAATTAAATTGAAATCGATTGATTTCAATTTAAATAAATCGAATCAAATTATATTTATACATATATTAACTTTATAAATATTTGTTTTATATTATGTACATATATATTACTAATATTTCCTCAAACTGATAAGTAAATGTCCGTCAATTTACCATAACTGCTTATCAGTGCCGAATATTTATAAAAAAAGAAGAAAAAAAAAACTGTATAAATAACTTTTAGGAACAGGATATTGATCTTTTACAATATCATTTGCCTTAGCTTTATAAATCATTAGGACAATACAAGTATTGCGAAATTTCGTATCAAAGTTTCGAATTATAAAGTTTTCGAATGTTTACAGCGTATGCTCTGTTTGTATGTTGTTTTGTGTGTGTATGTATGTGAACAAAAAAAAAAAAAAACACCAAAGCGCAGGAAGTTCAAACTTGATATTCGATTAAGTGCCACCGCGGTATCTGTCAATAAAGATCTGACTGAAAACTACCAATCGGAACTGAGAGTTATGTACTGATTTTTCATTTAAATGTGATTTTTATTAAAACTGATTTTAAACTTTGTACATAATCTATACACATAAATACTGATTACTTTTATTTGAAATATTTTACCGGGAAAACTGTTTTTTTTTTAAGGGACGGGGAGAGTTCTGGGGGAGGGGACAAGTAACGTTAAACTTTCCACTAACCGATCAACTGATACGAGTATCTAAAATTTTACTGGTTGATTTGCTCCGATTTTCTGTATTTGCTCGAATAATGGTTCCAAAGAATTTTTAAACTTGGAAGCTAATTAATTTATTTGAAATATATATTTTTTTTTTGTTTATTTAGAAATTTACAATCTGTATTACATATATACAATTAGTAAATAGGATGTTGAATAATAAAACTGTAGGCTGTGAGAAGGCAGGAGGAGAGAAACTACCCAGCGGTAGCACTCTCTACGGGATACCAGTAGCACTGATCAATCCCGAAGGAAATCTCGGGGCCACTGGCGATTCAAACGGCGAGGCGGATTGTCAGGGATGGTAGTGGAGGCTAGAGATTGTACAAAAGGATTAGAGCAAAGGAGAGAGTAGTATGCAGTTTATGATATTTTGTCTTGGCAAGTTGTTGTACGAAAGGAAAGGTTGAGGTCATTATGGAGCGTAAGGTTTGAGACGTAGAAAGGAGCATCAACTATCTGTCGAAGTAGCTTAGATTGGAATGCCTGAATGGTACGTAAGTTTGTAGGTTTAGCTGAACCCCACAATTCAAGTCCGTAAGTCCAAATTGGTTTGATTACAGAAATATATATCAGTCTTTTGAGTTCTGTAGGTAATTTGGATCGTCTTCCGATAAGTCTGTAAAGAAGTTTGGCCCTTTTAGTCAGTGCTTGTCTTTTAAGTCTTGTGTGCGGGTTCCACGTGAGTCTTTTGTCAATGAAGAGCCCAAGGTAGCGCACCAGATCTGTTACAGGGAGAGGATTGTGATTGAAGAAGACTGGAAAACAGGAGCCCCGCCGGAGAGTAAATGTGGCATGTTGGCATTTTTGTGGGTTCATTTTAATTCGCCACTTTTTTGCCCATGATTCTATTGTATTTAAGTGTGTCTGTAAATTGTGTGAAGCTGATGTGATGTCTGCACTTGTTGCGAATATGGCTGTGTCGTCTGCATATGTACAAAGTAGTGTGGATGGATTTATAGGTATGTCTGATGTGTACACTGTGTAAAGGACGGGACCAAGTATACTCCCCTGCGGCACCCCTGCCCCCACTGATGAAAAGGAAGAGAGTGCTGTGCCACGGCTGACCTAAAAGAACCTTTCTGATAGAGAGGAACGCAGGGTGAGAAAATATGTAGAGGGAAGACATTTTTTTAGTTTGAACAATAAACCAGGATGCCACACGCGATCAAAAGACTGGGTTACATCTAAAAATGCCCCCGTGCAATACTGTTTTCTCTCCACGGCTGAAGCGATCTCGTCTACTACCCTGTGGCACTGTTGAATTGTGCTGTTTCCTTCTGAAGCCAAACTGATGGTTAGGCACAACACCAAGCTCCGCAAATATGGGGCTGATGCGCTTTAGAAGTAGTCTCTCAAGAACTTTCCCTAATGTCGGAAAGTAAGCTGATAGGTCTATAGGAGGAAGGAAGATGTGTGCGGGTTTCCCAGGTTTCGGGATCATCCGTACCACGGAGTACTTCCACAATATTGGAAAGTATGTAGTACGAAGGACAGAATTTATTTGAAATATATATATTTGTTTAGAATAATTCTAAAGAGGGGTAAAGGGTTCTGTGAGTCCTATGAGTCAGACTTATATTAATCTTGACTTTTTCTAGTTTTGTTGGGATTCCTAGAAGCGCTGTTGCTGTTGCTCCATAAATTTAATCAGGTGTACAGGTGTATCCTAAAGTGCCAGTTAAGTTTGTCGCCATTTATATTTTAAAGCCCTTCTAAACGTCAATTTAACAATCAGAATAGTAATAATTATTGTAGTACCTGAATGTCCGTGTGAGTGTTTCATAGATTCCTTTTTTTTTTTAGAAAAGATACAAGTTAATCTTCTTGTAAATTTGTATTAAATAAAAGTTAATTCAATAAAATATTTGAAGCTAAAGAAAACAAAGATGGCTACCGTCTGGATTAAGGGTTGGTGGTGGAGGAGCTAAATTGAAGTGAATGGATAAAGTTCATTTACCACATATGGGCGCAACAATGGAGTTCAATGATCTTGATAAGTATATCCAGCCATACCAGTGGTGCAAATGGTGTAATATGGGTGGTTGAAAGTAAATGGGATACCATTTTATGGTTCTAAATGTTTATTAGAGACTATTAAGGAAACTTGCTACAAGTAGTACGTTATAAAATTGAGAATACTAATTCACTATAATTTGAAAGGTTAATAAAATATTTTGTTCATTATTTGAAATATGTATATATGTATATATATTTCTCTGAGTATAAACATATAATAAAAATATAATTATTTTATATTCTATAAATAAGCCTAATTAATCTTAATTGTTTTATTAAACAAATATTCTAAAGATTGCCACAGCCACAAAGTTGTGTTTACAAAGTGAGTGGAATGTTTGTGCTTATATACTTGTGTGCGCATCTGTGTGTGTGTGTGTGTGTGTATATATATTGCATAATGTAGGTGGATGAGATTGGTGGGATGTGAGAAGTTTTGGCTAAGTGTAAATGGGCTTCTAGCCAAAATGTAGTGATATAACCGTACTGCAAAGCACATACTCACACACATATATACGTATATGCGAGACGGAAGATAGAATAGACGGGCATAATACAGTATACCAGGGCTAATAATGGGATATACTCTCCGACTAACAAAAGTACACTGTCGCCCAAACTTTTACAGAAACAAAACGCTAGGTTACCTACCATACATTCTATTCTATTATAAACCAACTTGTTCTTAATACCAGTCTAGTCACAACACTAAAGAGCCCACTCCTCTGACTATCATACAGAAATTTATTTGATTCCACAACTGTTCTTAACACGAGTCTAATCAGAGAGGCCCTCCACTCACTATCATATAGATCCAGACATTTGATTCTATAATATCATTAATATCTTTAAAGGAGTTTATTAATATTTTGTTATTGCTCCAACCGGAAGTTATTGTAAATGTGTCATATTTTCAACATAAAGTTTTCACTGGAAATTCACACGCTTTAAAGTTTCCGGTGTCCGGAAAAAGTTATTAGAAACAGGAAATCGCAGAAGTATCAAATTTGATATTTCGTTTAAATATACTATCAGAGATGTTCCGGCAACAAGTTTTTGGTCAAAATCAGTCAACCGGAAGTAGGTACTATTTTATCTTAGAGGATTTTTTTTTTTAGTTTCTTTTTGTGTGTGATTTTTCACTGAAACGATTTTGTTTAAACTTTGTTAAATCAAACTATACATATTATAAAGAGCTACAACTTTTATTTGACACATTTTTCCCAGAGAAATTCATTTTTCTCGGGTTCTGGAGGAGGGAGGTGGTTAAGCTTTCCTCTAAAAATGGCCGTTCCCGTGATTTATACGATCCTATAATCTATATTATTGCCAAAATTCCGAATTTGAAGAATATCGGTTGACCAGAAGTGCATCTCTACTGAACGGCTTTTTCCGTTTCTTTGTACTTGATATTATACCAACTACACAACAACCTGTCACTTTAGTCTGAAAGATTTTTTCGAGTAGTAGATTTTTGGGAGTTTCTGGCAAAGCTGAAAGGTGATGAGGTGTCCCTCAAATGTTGTTTTCTGTCAGGTTTCCGAGTTATACATACAATATTGAAGCCAGTAAAATTATGTGAAAATTCCAAGACTGAAAGAACTTTTGGCAATAATAATTGCATTAAGGGAAACTCGTGCGAGTGTTTCATATCAGATATGGAATGCTGGGGAGAAATTACTAACAGGAAGTATCATACGTTATTTGCTATTGTTGTTTTGGTCCATGGAAGATGGAGCGGAAAAATATGAAGTTTAGTTAGCCAGGTTAGAGGCAGGATAAACTCTTTATTAAGAGACATTTGCCTAAATTTACCAAGGACCTACTGAGCCATAGCCGAAGGGCTAAAGGCTAATATTGGGTCTACTAACAGGGCATTGCAGGCTGAATAGGCACAAGCACCATTTACTACTTGCAGACAACGAATTATGCCGTTTCTGCAAGACCGAGAAGGAAACCCCGGTACATATCCTTGCCGGAGTGCCGGACTGGCTAGAACAAGTTTTGTTCAGCTGGGGACTAGTAATACCGAAGCCACGATCTTCATAACGGAGCCATTTTCAGCTTTGCTAGGCCTAATTAAGAGAGCAAAGCTGAAGGATGTGCTATTAACTCAGGGGATCCACAATAGACATCTCAATGAAGGTCGCAATGGAATGAGGCGTGTCCCGCCCCAATTTAATCTAATCTGATCTATGGAGTTTAATTTTTTGCCTCTGATTTCGCCATTTCGATAACGTATCAGGTGATTATGAAGTGCTTGAGAGGCGAAGACAAGATTGGAATTAACAGAGTGAGAATATCTACCGTAAGAAGATGTAAAGGAGAGTGGCTAGCCATTTTCTAGTGAAACAGCAAACATTTGAAAAATAGAAGAACGGAGGGAGAAACAGAGAGATTCGTAAGAACCGCTCAGGCAGGATCTAGGAGAGGAAGGATTTCAGGATCTAACAGGATTGCCATGAGCTTTCACTGCAACCAGAATCAACATTGATCAACACTAAATTCGTGGAATTTCTGCTTTTGGAGTTGTTATGCGGGATAAATCTTGTTCAAATCCATCAAGAACATAGTCATATTGCTGGCAGCAGCATAATTTTGATCAAATTCCTTCACAATATCAATAGCATATGATCTTCACTCGGTAACTTCCCTTTGCAGTAGAGTTTGCTTCTTCTGTAGCTGTCCACGTTTACTCCAACACCAAAAAGGTAGCATACAGTTAAAATCACATGGAAATTTATGAATACAGTTGCAAGGAGATTTAAAATAAATTTATGAAAAAGAAATAAATAAAATAAATTTACGAAATCCTAAAAAATATAGTCACCTTACGCAGATAATTCGGATCATTCAATTTTGAGAGTAAACTAATGCCGACTGAGCTGGCTTGATCTAATTCAAATAAGAATATACGCCCACAAGCTCACACATATATCATAGGCAGGCTTTACGTCCAACTACTAGTTATCGAGAATTAGCGGAAGAAGGTGGAAATCAAACATAATTTATTATACATTAATCACATTTAATACACACCATATAAAATACAAGGCGAAGACTGGGAAATATATCCAGTACGACGCAACACTACCCAGCTTGGCGGTTCATGCGACCTCTAACCACTCACACATGTAAATGTATATATTATAATCACTGTTAGTGGGTGTGCAGAATTTTCTTATTTATTTGTCTTTTAAAGATAGTAGAAGATAGCTCACCAATCCTTATAAATAGAATAAAATCTTCAGCTATGCTAGGGTGAGAAGGGCTGGACTTCATGCAATAATTCACGTTTACTTTTAAGAGAATATATTTACAGCGAAAACAAAGAAAGAAAGCATGAAATTATTAATACAGACTAGGCAATTAGGTAAAATAATAGAAATAATTATACACATGCACCATATATACAAGTGTACTATCTCAGAGCAAGTAGCGGAGTGTCCCCGCTCCATCAAACTTTTTTCCATACTGAGGCGAGCGTTGTAATGCCCCCTACCACTCCACACTTGGTTACAATATAAAAGAAATGAATATCAATTTCTAATGCCCCTCCCCCATTTCTTAGATCAGCTACATATATTTCATCTGATAGCTCCATTTCGGAATCTGACATGATCGCAATACTTTTGCGTTGTGGTAGAAGTGAATATATTAACCACAGAAACTCCACAAAAGAAGTTGACAAACACTTTCCCTATGAAAAATCAATATTTTCCAAAAGTGAAGCCGTAAAAGTGAAAAAAGTTTAAAAATAAAAATTAGTACCCACGGACCTTTTATTAAAATTTAATGAAATATGATTTTTTTATTTTGTTATTTCAATTAAATCCTTGCTTAAATAAAAACAGAACTCAAGTTTATTTTTTATATGAAGGAAAAACTACTTCTAAAAAAATTCCATTTTAAAACTAATAATTAAATATAGTTTAAAAACTGCATGGTACAAAAATAGAAATATTAAATTGTAACCCAGTCACAAATAGTTTATCGCATAAAGAGGAAGTTCGCAGAATGAGAGAGAAATTAATAGGGAAAATAAATCAAAAGAATTATAAGCAATAATCTCATACAAGGACACTCGTAAAGTAGTATATGTCTGTTATTGTTACTTCATTATGTTGGCAAACGTTTTCTGATTATATGTAAAAATAGCCGTTAAAGAAATGATTATTTGTAGTGGAATATACAGATGTGCCATTAACATAATATAGCTTACATTTATAATATTCTGGACACAGTATTGTATTGTGTAGTACATATATATTTCTCTGAGTAATTATTTTATATTTTATAAATAAGCCTAATTAATCTTAATTGTTCTATTAAACAAATATTCTAAAGATTGCCATAGCCACAAAGTTGTGTTTACAAAATGAGTAGAATGTTTGTGTTTATATACTTGTGTGCGCATCTGTGTGTATGTTGTGTGTATATATATTGCATAATATAGGTGGATGAGATTGGTGGGATGTGAGAAATTTTGGCTAAGTGTAAATGGGCTTCAAGCCAAAATGTAGTGATATAACCGTACTGCAAAGCACGTACTCACACACATATATACGTATATGCGAGACGGAAGATAGAATAGAGGGCATAATACAGTATACCAGGGCTAATAATGGGATATACTCTCCGACTAACAAAAGTACACTGTCGCCCAAACTTTTACAGAAACAAAACGCTAGGGTACCTAACATACATTCTATTGTATTATAAACCAACTTGTTCTTAATACTAGTCTAGTCACAACACTAAAGAGCCCACTCCTCTGACTATCATACAGAAATTTATTTGATTCCACAACTGTTTGATTACACATCCAACACGAGTCTAATCAGAGAGGCACTCCACTCACCATCATATAGATCCAGATATTAACTTTAGATTTGTTAGTATACGCTATTTATCTTTATGAGATACCACAATTACCATTCATAACACGGACATTAGGATAAAGTTTTGCAAAAAAAATAAAAATCTCAAAAAACAATAAAAAGAAGTTGTAACAGATTTTGGTTGAAAAAAGGAAAAGAATACAATTACGATTTACTCACATCCTATCATTATGATAGGAAACTATTACTGCAAGATTTAGCAGAGTTATAGTTATATCGCGAGCAGCGAAAGGGATTTTAGAGCGGCGCACTCTTGTTGGGTGTAATGGTGAACTCTTGATGGACTGTAATTCTTAATAGACTGGTTTGATTAATTCCTCTTTGAGCTCTCTAACCACTGAGGACCTCTTCGTCATATCCCTTCCCTCTTCTTCAACTTGCTAGAAGTGGAGTATTAACTCCCTAATGGTGTTCGGTTAGGAGTTAGTTTGGTTAATTGGGCATTTTTTCTAATATAGCTCTCACTGCAAGTGAATGACTACGAAATAGAGGGATGATGATGAGCCCTGATAATTTGGTATTTTCATGAGACATGTGGCATTTCATCACAGAGTACGATAACGAAAAAATGGGGGGGGGGATACCAATACACTAAATTAAATAAAAAAAATATTTCTCCTTAATTTAGACCATTCCACAAAGGAAAAAGCACTGGCTACTTTTCAGGGATTGATTCCCTATGGGTTTCCAGCCTCTCAGCACTGACATTCTACAATTAGTACTTGCAGAGGTATCGTTTTAGGGATTTGTCCGTGCAGTGAACGTACATTAAAGATATTAGGTAAGTTAACATCAAATTCGTATATACATGTTTTTCAGGAACATTTTGTAACGGTTTTGCCCTAAATTTCTGTTAATCCAAGTATTATTTAAAGTATTATTTAGGATTTTCTCGATTTGAAGTTGTAGCCATTCCTCTGTAAAAGTCGTCATAAGCATGATCATCATAATCTGGTTTTTGGATTGTCTAATCATGCGGCCATATCCGCGATTTTTGGATCTTCTTTGTAGACAGTTTTCTTTGTCCAGGTTTCTTCTTACAATCGTATTCGTAATCCTATCCCATCTATTCTACTATTCTTGGTTAACGTATCTCTAGCGTTAAGTGTTGGCTTTGCACTTTTTGCTATTTAGGTCCAAGTTACACAGATAAGTTTAAATCTGCACATAAAATAGGCGCTGGATTTAATTTTGAACAAACTTTATTAAATTACAGCAGTATCATTTAGGGGGAAATGTGAGTTGTGGCTGTTAAAAAATTTACTTCAAATTTGATGCCGAATGTGGACGCATGACAGCTATACGAGTACATAAACATTTTCATAAATTTAATTCAATTACCACGTGATAACTATAATTCCAAAATTATGAAATAATGAGTCTTACACCGGGTGGCTTGCGGCACCAGGAAGTTAGCTAGTTTACCGTTTCTCGGCGCTCCCCGATATTTGCTAAGCCCTAACTATTTACTGATACGGCCTATATAGTGCGCTTTACAACATGTCTCCCGGCCTGTCAACACGGCCTTTACAATATGTTTCGCGCTACAATGAAGATTCAGTTCATTTAATGTACAAATGGCCTCGCCAAGAATAACTTAGAATGTCTCCTCTGCTGCTAACAACGTCCCACTTTAGATATAGGGTCCCTTAGAAATGTTCCAAAGTTTTCAGGTGAACCATTTATCAATGTAATCACAAGAAGTTGAAGAACAGAAGAGATACCATTGATTCCAGTGTCCCGTAAAAAGGGTTTAACAGTCCTTTTCGCCGGATGTTAAGCGATATTTTCGCAATTTTGGAAATGAAACTTCATTTATTGAAATTTGAAATTATTATCAAATTTCCCACTTTATCACACGTTCCCGAAAATTGTGGGATTGAGAGCGCGGACAAGCTCGCGAAGGACGGCATCCTCAAGTAGAACAACCAGCCACATACAAATCAACATGCGGCATCATCAACTAATCTATGAAGGAGGTCGCGAGGACGTCTTGGGAGGTGGCTGCCGTTGGCAAAAGACGGGAACCGATCGTCACGTCCACGTCCAACACAATCTCCAACAACCTGCCGAGAGATGACGCGGTCGCCACCTTCAGGATGGATACCGGCCACAACTTCTTCCAGAGTCATCTGCACCGCTTTGGTCTTGTTGATTCCCCCCTATGCCCCCTGGCGAAGGAACGGCCGAACGTCTCCTTAGTTCAGCGGCCTGGTAGCTGATGACCGACATAACAGTTTGCAAGGGCGCACCATACTCTACTGGATGGCTCAGCGTCAAATGGCCGAGCGGCCACGGATGGGCGTTGAATAAAGAAGAAGAAGAAGACTTTATCGCACATTTCATGTTTTATTCCACATTTATTTCTTTATCCGATCATTTCATATTTTAATTCAGTTAAATCGATAAGCTTTTGCATGATCATTTTAAAACGATAAGGATGTTTATTATAATCAAAATTAGAATGTTTATATATAAATTAACTAAAAACAGTAAACTCTCCACTCGTCTAATTAACCTTGACATTCATTTAGAAGTTTCTATTAAAATTGTATTCAGTGGAGTGAAATTTGTAGATTAAATTGAATACAATTAATTACACGTTGAACGAACTGACATTAAACTGACATAAAAGTTAAAATTTGTATGAAAAAATTGTAATCAATCTTTTTAAAAGCGAAATGAAAAGTTCATTACATTTAATCTTTGCAATATTTAATAGGGAACTACGAACAATGTAATTGTTTCAAAATTATTAAACACAATTTTAATCAAGTTACTTTAATTTAATAAGCAATTAGTGAAATAAATTGCAAACAAAAAAAAAACAAATTTTGTTTTATACATACAATATAATATAAAGGTATTTTTAAAAATTTAAATTAAACAATATAATGATTTCTTGAAATAAAGGAGAAAAAGTAAAACACTAATTCAGTTGGGATTTCATTTAATTTAAGTTTTAAAACAAACGTTCCTTTAAAAGGAAACGTTTACATTCTTAATGTCTGTTCTCACAAACTAAACTAGAATTTGTTTAGAGTTCCAAGAAAAAGCTATATTTATTTCTAACAACTTGCACTTCTATTTATTTAAATATTATTTTAATTAACAATAATAATAATAATAATAGTCTTTATTAACTTTTACAAAAACGAAGCCAGACTGGTGGAACCTGGGTTTACGGATGGCTCTAAGATGGCCTGCGGAACAGGAGCCAGAATATATGGGGTCAAAACCAGAGGTGCTCCTAGAGAGACCTCTTGGTAGGTACTCCTCGGTATTCCAGGCTGAAGTATATGCTATTAAAGTCTGGGCTGAAAAGAATCTGCGGATGAACCATAGAAATAGGGAAATATGCACATTCTCGGATAGCCAGACGTCACTGAAGGCTTTTGGGACTGTCAGAATCACCTAATCCCTGGTCAGGGAGTGTAGGGACTCTCTGGAGCTGCTTTCCCCGTACAACAAAGTGCGGCTGGTATACTGGTGCCGGGACATGAAGGGATAGTAGGCAAGAAGTTAGCCGATCAACTAGCCAGGAATAGAGCGAATACTCAATTCTGTGGGCCGGAACCTGTACTGGGGATAGTCAAAAGGATGGTGCGGGCGCCTCTGAAGGAATGGATTCAGAGTGAGCACAGCCGTTACTGAAGGCTAAGCACTGGGGCAAAACACAGTAAAGAGGTAATGCCAAGACTGTGTAGGAGAAGGACAATAAGAGACCCTAGGTCTATGCAGGAATCAAATTTGTCTGATACTGGGCACGGTTGGTTCAAAAAACTTCTACACAGGGTGGGGTTAATTAAATTAACACGGAGCCTCTGTGCAGGAAGTGGAGGAGACGATCTCTCACCTGTTTTTCACTGTGATGAGATCTGGGCACGTTTACACCGGAGAAGATCTATCGAAAGAAGATCTAGTGGGGAAAGCCGTCGAAGAGGGGAGGTTTCCTCTAATAGACACATGGGGGATGGCACAATAAGCCTCAATCGGATTGGCTGCGGTATCTGGGTTGGAGTCCCCCCCTCCCTGGACTAATCTAATCTAATCTAATCTAATTTACAACATATGTCATATAAACAATAAAAATACAATTAAACACCCTTTAATTAAAATTTAAAAAAACTTGTCAGTATAAATAACGACATAAAATTACTTAAACTAAAGACAAACTATTGGCAATAGACCCGTCAGAGGACCTTAACTATAGTATTGTTTAATAAAATAGTGTCAATTAGATAGCATGTCTATCCCATCCTAGAGTGTCAAAACATTGGTCCAGTAACTAGCGTATATATATCTTTATAGAGTTTCCTAGTATATGTATAGAGTCTGCAAAGGCTTTCATGTTTGCGTCTTCTCAATGCATAGACATTGTAAGAGCGCCACAATAGCTTTTCTAACTGGCTCTTCTGTAATCATTTTATAAATGAAGGGGAGAATATCTATTATTTTGCTTTATTGAAATGTTTTTCAATTATATGTATTTAGAACTGCAACAACAACATTTGTTACACAGATTGATAAGTTCTATATTTATTGAAGCTTCGACTTGACAATGATTCGAACGAATCTTGCTTTCTGAAATTCTATCAAACTAATGACTCTGAAAAAATAAAATATCTTTAATAAACTTATGATATCGTATTTTTACTTTTAAAATGACTATCACCATAATATGATTTATGCTACTCCAGTTTTAAAATAAAATAATTTTTAAGGTTTATATTCTAGTTAGGATTCGATCATAAACAGCATTATTCAAAATGGAAAATTTATTAAAAGATTAAAATTGAGACAGGAGATCCGACAGCAGTTTTGGTAAAAAAACGCAACCGAATTTACCAATTTTTTGTTTGTTTGCTGGCCACTTTATTTCCAAGGTTTCAAAAAAAGAACCCTCAAATGGTTTTCATTAAAGTTCACTAAAGAAATCGATAGAATCACCAGGATAGTCATATTTTATTTAACATTATTTTTATATGTTTATTTAAACGAAAGCAAAAAACAAAAAAAAAAAATGAATTCATAATTCATTGTTCATTGCGTTAATAATAATAAAAAAAAAATGAATTCATTACAGTTTTAAAATATATTGTTTATTTGATATTATATCTGTACAAATTATACTAATGATGTTGCTCCATTTTCAATGTAACAAAAACCAAATCTATAATTAGTTCAATTCTTCTCAACTGTCTGTTATTTTGAATTAATGAACTTTCTATTAATGGACATTCTATGTTACATTTTAATATCAGAAAATTGATAATTTATATTGAAATGAAATTATAATGTAAATTAATTGAATTTTAATTTATTAAATTATTATTTTTATGTGTTCTATTTTTTTATATTTTTTTTAGGGTGATAAACCCAAGAAATTGCAATATATATTTACTAGTTTATGCAATTACAGTAAAAGTAAAGTAATGCCTATTTTTTCAGGCGAGCTTAACGTCCAACTACCAAATTAGGTGTCGTGGACGGGGGAGGAAGCACCTAACATTAACTATTAACATTTTTTAAACAAATATAAAATTTAGTTAGACGCTGGACTCGAACTGGGGTCCTCCCACTTACAAGTCCATGCTCATAACCAATACACCAACACCCGCCCCTGCAATTACAGTATATAATATTATATATCTTGGTTTGTTATAAAAAAAAACAAAAATAAAAACTGCACTTTCTCTCACTGCAATTTTCTTCAAATTCATAATTCTTATTGAATGTTTAGTTGTTATCAATAATACATATCTAAACTTAATGAAAAACCACTTCTTTTTTAGGAAAGTATAAGTTCTCCTCCAAAAAAAGCCGCTTAAATGAACTTTCTCGGCAAAATGTTTCAACGACCGGCGGGGTGGGGGGGTTAGGTCTCCGTACCAAGTTAAAATAAAATCAGACGGTAATTTTTTTTTTAACAAAATTGCAGAAACCTGAAAAAACTGTTCTGCAAAAACGCAATTCCGGTCAACTGTTTTTTCTTCACACACTCAAAATTTTGCCAACATATATAATTTTTTTTTGTTTTTTTTTTTTTTTTTGCGCATCGACATCGCAGGCCATTAGCGCCATATATCTATGATTTTTCTTCATAATCTGGGATGGCACTAGAGGTGTCTGCAACGTCCATCAGAACTTCCAAGGGAAGTTGTGAGGAGTCCAGTTGTTAATTCAACCATCATCCTCCAACACAATACCATCGAAACCAGTCGATGGGTGAGGAAAACGACGGTGGTATATTTGTGCCATCTTTTCCTTTTCCTTTCTTATATGGGATGGGATGGGGTGAGGTTCCACCATCCCCTATAACACTTTATTATTATTATTATTTATTTATTTTTTTTTTTTTTACACCAATTCTAATTACACCAATACTGTCTATAAGAGAGCCACCCTCAGTAACCCGAAAAACCGAGAATATATTTCACAGACCGCAACAAATTGAAATAGAGCGGGTATACAAATTTCAGCAATAATTTCCAAAGAAACTAAAATATAAATTTGGGAGTGAAGTACTTTTAACAAACTTTCCTTCACCCCCTGTTAAAATTCTAACCTAAGCAATTATTCAAACATTCTCGCTAATAAATACACACATTTCACGTTCACACTTAGCCTAAATACATTCACTCTCACTCTCTTGCTAATAAATACATTCATACATTATTCACTCGGGAGGGGGGAGTACTTGATATTCCTCTCCCCTTTTACTAAAATCCTAACCTATCTGAACTTAAATTCTATGATACAGATTAACATTCTTCAAATAAGAAAATAGCCCTCCTATAAACGGAGAACCCTCTTTTAATATTAAACGTAAGTTATCTGTCAAGCCTGCTCGCTCTCTATGTTCTCGCAGAGCTTGACAACCTTCCAGTATATGTGCCACTGTTAATCTTTCTCGGCACATTGGGCAGTTCGGTTTTCTTTCACCTGTTAATAGGTGCCCATGAGTCACCCGTGTATGTCCAATTCGTAGTCTTGTTAGTATTACTGTCTCGCGTCGTGGAAGATTCTCCATTATAGGTTTTTGTACGCTTGGTTTTATTTCTTGTAATTTCTCATTTGTGCGGTTCCATTGGTCTTGCCATTTTCTTAATATTATTCGTTTCATATACATTTGCACATCAGTAGGTCGCACACGGATACCTTCTTCTAAGTCACTGGAAGCGGCTCGTTTGGCCGCGTCGTCTGCTCGTTCATTGCCAGATATCCCAATATGTCCCGGTACCCATGTGAATATGACTCTTTGGCCACATGCATTCAATTCAGTCAGCAGATTGTAGGCTTTTCTTACCAGTGGATCTGAAGAGAAAACATCCTGGAGAGCTGTAAGTGCGCTTAAAGAATCTGTTAGTAGCATTACTTTTCTATAGTTTTCGTTTAATGATAACCGCAGGGCCTCGCAGATAGCATATAGTTCCGCGGTATATACAGTTGCATAGTGAGGAAGTGTCCACATCAGGGTAATTCCATCTGTGTACAAGGCGCTCCCCACTCCTCCATCTATCTTCGATCCATCTGTGAATATGGGTCGGTATTCTTCATGGTTGTTCAGGATATTCAATAATTTCTGCCTATAGATGGTAGGAAGGGTTTCCTCCTTTTTATGAGCCGCTAAATCCAAATGAATGCATGCAGGGGTTATTCGCCAAGGGGGGATGGAGGCAATATCCCATCCCTCTACCGGTCCGAGTTGTATTCCCTCTGCTTCTAAAAATTCTTGGGTCCTGACTCCTAGGGGCCTTGTTCGCGTTCGTTGCTTACGAAAATCATCGAGATTAGTGCTTTCGAACATAGTAGCGAACATTGGGTGATTAGGTTTTCCCCATATGCCGGTAGCATAGGTAAGCGTTAATTGCTCCCGTCTTAAATTAGGTGGTAGTATTCCTGATTCTACGTACAAACTTTTTAATGGGCTTGTCCGGAATGCACCAGTGATTAATCTGAGTCCTTCATTATATACTTTATCTATGATTTTCAGGTGCGACTTACGGGCAGAGTTGTAAATAGGAGCACCATATTCTAATTTTGAGCGCGTCATTGTTATAAATATTTTTTTAAGAATATTTTGTTCCATACCCCATTTATAATTTCCAAGAAATTTCAGTAGGTCCAGGGTTCTCTTGGCTTTAATATATGTTGTACGTAAGTGCTCATGCCACGATAGTCGTTCATCGAAGATCAGGCCTAGGTATCGGACCTTTTCTTTGTACATAAGTGGTGTGCCTTCTAAGTACAAGGTTGGAGAGCTGTGTTCGTGCCTTAACTTACAAAAATGCAAGCAGACAGTCTTAGTTCTAGAAAATCTGAAACCGTACTGATTAGCCTCAGCAGCTACTCTATTTATCGCATTTTGAACGGTTGCTCCGACTTCGACTTGATCTTTCCCTGACAGGTATATAGCAAGGTCATCTACATATAGTGATATCTGTAGAGGTTCAGGTATTACTTCTGCCAGGCAATTGACTGCAATTGTAAACAGTGTCGTACTAAGTACTGACCCTTGCGGTATTCCATTTTCAAAATAGTGAAGGTCGGACAGGAGGGATCCCAACCTTACTCTGAATTTACGTCTCTCTAAAAAGCTGCGAATAAATCTTGGCATGTTTCCTCTGAGTCCCCAGTCATAGCACTTTTGCAGTATTGCGTACCTCCAAGTAGTGTCGAAGGCTTTCTCTAGGTCGAAAAAAACGGCCAAAACATGTTCTCGGTGCATGAATGCTGTTTGTACATATGTTTCAAGGGAGCCCAATTGGTCAAGTGTGGAGTAATGTTTACGAAAACCAGCCTGGTATTTGCTGTAAAGTCCTCTTGTTTCTAAGCAATGCACCAGCCTTTGATTTACAATAGACTCAAGGATCTTACTCAAGCAATTTGTTAAAGAGATCGGTCTATAACTCGAGGGACAGCTTGGATCTTTACCTTCTTTTGCGATCGGAATTACAACTGCCTCACGCCAATCATCCGGATATTGGCCAGTCTCCCATATATGATTATAATGCCGAAGTAGAAACTCGTTTCCAGCATTATTTAGGTGCTTGATCATTCCATATGGGATACCATCTTTGCCTGGGGCAGAGTCTCCAGTCCTCTTTAGGGCATTTTCTAACTCATTCATTGTTAGCGGGGCATTATAAGCTTCTTCATTGATGGCATCAAAATTGAGAGGCTGCTGTTCAGTTGCTTTTTTCTTTCTCAGAAATTCACTATTATAAGCTTCTGAACTAGACACTTCAGCAAAATATTTGGCAAGATGTCGAGCAACTTCTTCTGTTTCAGTCACTATGATATCATTTATTTTGAGCGCTTTTATTTTGTTCCAGACTTCCTTAAGCGTCGACGACGTTTTAAGTGTATTTATGTAGGAAGCAAGTGTGGTCTTCTTTGCGGTTCTTATAATATGTTTCTCTCTAGCTCTAAGCCTTTTAAAATTAATTAAGTTTTCATCGGTAGGGTACCTTTTAAATCGGTTAAAGGCCTGTTTTTTTGCTGCATTGACTCTTTTGCACTCAGGAGTCCACCAAGGGACGGGAGGTCTGGGGATGCAGCCTCCGATTCTTGGCACGACACCTTCGGCAGCATACACTATAGCTTCTGTAAAATTCTTTGTATCAGTTTCAACACTACCTGTGAAGGGAGGAGGAACTAGTCTACTAGAGAAGGCATGCCAATTGGCTCTCTTTGTGTCGTATTTTACCGGAGTTCTATAAGATGATCTAGCAATAGAAGTTTTTACTAAAATTGGATAATGATCACTATGATACAATTCTTCTATAGTGCTCCATTCCAGATTAGCAGCAAGAGATGGCGACACTACACATAAGTCTATTGCACTAAATGTTCCTGAGTACTCATTTAAGTGTGTAGCCATACCATTATTAAGGATAATGAGGTTGGTATTGTCAATTACTTCTTCAAGGGCTCTGCCCCGTGCATCAGTAGTTGCTGACCCCCACAACGGATTGTGGGAATTGAAATCCCCCATCAATATCAACGGTGCAGGGAGTTGGGCGAGCAGATGCTCCAGATCACTTTTCCTCCAAGAAAAATCTGGTAAGTAGATACTTGCCACTGTTACTTGTAATTTTCTATGCGCACTGCAACAACCTGTAAATTAGTGTTAATTATTATTCTTCTGCAATGAAGGTGTTCTCGCGTATGCAGACGGCCACACCACCGTGCGCCCTTCCTCCAAGTGCTGGTTGTACCTCTTTGCTGAAGGTGTGATATCCGGGAATCCTTGGAGGGTTATCCGGGCGTAACTTTGTTTCTTGCAGGCATATACCTACAGGACTATGTGCTGCTATAATTCTTCTCAGACCTTCTAGATGACTCACGAAGCCGCGCATATTCCACTGAATGATGCATTCACTCATGGTAATATATCATGATCATCTTTTCCAACAACAGTTCTATTGATAATGCCCTGATAATAACAAATAGGGTAGACAAATATTACATATAAATATACACCAACACATCTATCAACAGGTAGGAAACTATGTACAATTCTATTTAAATATATGTACATGAAAGACGAGAACTTTAATATTAATATATATTTACATATATACAGATCTATTACATGCAAGTATGTACAAATTGTCAAGGTATGGAGTGAATACATACACATATTTTACGTTTTATATATTGCTTTGTACATTAATCTGTTCTATTATCCATGACCTTTCCTTTAGGCCTGCCTCTAGTTCTTTGTGGTCTGGGACAGTCAGAAGGGGGATCTCCTTCCGACTCAGAGATGTCTGCCACTAGCGCCGCCGTTTTAGGGCGTGGTGACCGACGGATCTGGAGATTGGGAATTAGGTTATCTCCTGTTTTTCTTTTTGACCGTCTTGGGGATCTGCGTGACGTACCAACCGTCACCCAGGGGTTCCCCGGTTGTATGAATGGAGATTGCTCCATCTTACTCACACCCTCCATGGATGTTGAGGGTGTGACATTCGGTAGCTTTCCTGCTACCTGTACCCCAAGAGGGGCGGATAGCCCTTTTGTTTTGATAGGGCGGATTTCTCCAACTGTGATCATTTGTTCTCTTAATGTTGGAGGGGTGGTTTGTTTGGCGTTTCCTGTGTCAAGTTTATCTTGCCCTGCTGTAAAAGTAAAACCTTTTGTCTTCGTTTTTTCTGCGAAGGAGATCTGTGGTACAGCAAAGGACTTCGAGTCTACTATTGCTCTAGCCTCATTATAAGGCAGCTGTTGCAGAGTTTTTATCTTTTGAATCTCCTTTTCCTTAATTAAAATTGGACATACAGCTGCTTTAGCCATATGGTCTCCTCCACAATTAGGGCATTTGATCGGTGGAACACAGTCTCCTTCGTGGGGTTTTTGCCCACACAGACAAACTGGTTCTGAAGCTTTGCATCTCTGTGAAGTGTGTCCATATTTTTGACAGTTGAAACAACGCATAGGTGATGGGATGTATGGACGCACTTTGAGGTTATAAAAGGCAGCTTCTATTGATGTAGGAGGTCTCGGTTTGTCAAAAGTAAGAACAAGGGAGGCTGTGTCTATCAAACGTTCTCCTTGCCTCCTCTTGATCCTCCTTACCTCAATAACTCCTTGGTCGATTAGGCCTTCTTTAATAACTTCTACGGTACTATTTAGAAAATCTCTACATGTGATGACTCCCTGAGAGGTGTTGAGTCGTCCATGTAGACTTACTTCAACTTCTATCCCGTCAAGTACTTTAATAGATTTTATCAATTCCCCTTGTGCGCGTGTTTCGCCTCTATGCATATGGAACCATCTGATAATTTCTTAATGCTCTTTGCTTTTCCTATAATGGTTCTTATATCTTTATTCAGTTTGAAGGAGCAGCTGGTAGAAAAGTTACCTTCTCTTTTCCTAATGAGGAAGTATCGCGCCCAGTTGTCTTCTTCCAAATTGATGAACAATTTATTGCTCTTATCAACACCTCTATTACTGTTGCTCCTGACTTTCTTCCGGGGTGGAGAGAGTGGAGCGAAAGGTTCTAGTGTTACTGTGTATCCCTTGGGTGCAGTAACAGTGTCCGAATTAGTGTTATCCTTGTCCATGCATTGATCCTTTGCCTGGGTGACTGCTGTAGATAGTGCGGGGATTTGAGAAGGAGTGAGGGATGTAGGGAGTGGTGATTGGGAAAGTTGGAGGGATTGTACGGTATTAGGAATTGTTTGGGATTGGGTGTCTGGGTTGGTAGAGCACGGGCAGTGCTCGGAAAGATTAGTTTTAATATCCATGTTAGGGTATTAATAGGGTTCATCGTGGCACGTGGTCCCGCCTCCACGGACGCTCAATTGGACCCGGTTACTTTCCGGGTAGATCATCGCACCACGACATAGTCCGGTGCCACGGAAGGCAGCGTTCCGGCACCGAGGTACCGACCCGTGCCCCCGCGGCCCCCTTCCTAACCCTAGGAACCCACCTGAGGCGGAATTCCCTAGCCTTCCCGGAGTCGGGCTATCCTCCGGGTAGGGCTCTCGGGTGAAGCCAAGGCCAAAGACGTGTGTTGGGATCGGACGCCCGCAGGTCGTCGTCTCCCTCAACGCCCAGGATCCCCTTTTCCACCCTAGCCCCAAAGCCTCGTGCCGGCAAGCACGAGGGAGAGGTATTTATACTCCGAGCTCTCAACGAGTGCGTGTACTTGTTCGTGCAGTGTGTGTAGTCGTCTGTAAAGTGTCGAGTGTTCAGGTGTGAATGAGTGTGTGTGGTGGGGAGCTCAAGTTTACCTGTGGGTGCGCTGTACCCAAGTAGCTGCACACATCAACTACCTCTGCAGGTCCTATGTGTAGTGTGTATTGTCAAGGGTGTCAGTAAGAGTGTAAATGTAGTGTGGTTAGGCTGGGAAACCCGCAGGGACGCCTAGATCCCTGAAGAAGTGGCTAATCCACTTCCCCCTACGGGGTAACATATATAATTCTAAGTAATCTTATTTAGATGAAAAATTCATATTATGAAATAAAATATTTTAATGTAGGTTTTTCAGATTTTTTTTTTTTCTTTTAGTTTCCAAATTTTATGAATCTATGAATAAGAATGATTTTTTTGGTTTAAACTTGATATATTAACTATACCGCAAAGATCTATAATTTTTGAATATGTGGATGGATCCGCAATGCTGGTTAACATCTGGTATTTTATCCGTCGTAACATGCATATTTATTTTCTTCCTGACCGGTTTCGGATTTTCATCCATTGTCAGAGCAAATTCACCAAGTTCGTGTAGAGGGTTCATTTCAACGTAATGTTTCTGTTACTTGTTACTCACACTTTTTGGTTGTATATAATTATGTCACATACAATTATATACAACCAACAAGTGTTAGTAACAAGTAACAGAAACATTACGTTGAAATGAACTCTTTACACGAACTTGGTGAATTTGCTCTGACAATGGATGAAAATCCGATACCGGTCAGGAAGAAAATAAATATGCATGCTACGACGGATAAAATACCAGATATATAATTTTTATTTGTATCAATTTATTGGGAAAATTTATTTTATACATCTAGGGAAGCTGTGGAAATTAGATGATCTCTAAACTGCAGTTAACACAATGCATTGTTTTGCACCACTAAATATCAAGTAAAAATGCCAATTTTGAATAAAAAAAAAAAAATTTCTAGTAAAACTGTGAAAACTTACACTAAGAGAAAGTGATGTGAATTTACACAATCACGATTTTTTTCATATTCACTTATTGTCTCCAGTATAATGGTTGGGAGACGGAAAGAGAATTAGAGAGAATGGATTTTTAGAGAAATAAAATATATGTTGAATACTGTATAATGGAGGAACACACTAACTGTAAGGACTTAACAAGTATATAAGAAGTTAGGTAGCGAGTGAAATATAAAGAGACAGACTGGCCGAGTGATGAGAAGGTTGTATGTAGGAGGTTGCTGACTGCTTGCTAACTGGTAGTAAACTGACCTGAACTGTACTGCTGCCCGCTCTTTTTATATGAATTGAACTGTCCCTTCCTAGTCTGGCCTAGGTGGGGGAGAGTAACAAACTTTTTTGATTCATTTTTGTGTTTCTCCCCTCATTGGATCCTATGAATCTTTAATGATTCGGATCCCATCACACTCAGTATATGGAGTTCCTGCGATCGTATAAAAAAACTATCCGGTCTCCCTCTCATTGTGGGAGAGATGTTTCTGGGAGACGTCTCAGAGTATGTTCCTGATCAGTGGATCATCAACAAACATTATAAAAATCGTTGAATTTCCAACGTAATACTTCATGTTCCTTCCAAAAATGTTGAAGACTTATAAATCATTTAGTGAAAATTATAAGTTCGAAAAAAGTATGTCAATTATAAAAATGTAAGTTGCGGTAAGAGAAAGTTGTGTGAGTGTTTCATTCCATTTTTTTTTTTTATATATATTATAAATTAAAAGTAATGTTATTAATTTTTTTTTTTATTTTGACAGATAGCGCAGTGTACGTTTATAATGCAAATTGGCATTCATTCAAATAGTTTATTTTAAATGCTCTTACATAGAATACAAATAGCAATAAAACCTATTGTTAGCCTAAAGGTTTTATTTTATTGTGCAATAGATTTTTATAATTTGTCGATTGTAACATTAAATTTGAAATTATCGACATAAATTAAATAACGATTATATATATAATAAGAATTTTTGATTTAAACATATGAATAAATGACATTATTTCATTATAGTAATTGAAATCAGAGCTGATTTCAATCTAATCTAATCAGAGCAGTTTAATCTAATCAGAGCTGATTTCTACTTTTTTCATTTTTAGAATGAGAGTTAAAGTAAACATTACATCCCCCCCCCCACCATAACTGAATAGTAAGGCCCAGAAAATTATATTGAGAATGTAATGTTATTATTAATTTTTTATTTAAAATATAATCACTGCAACTTTCTGAAAAAAAAAAAACCTAGATTACTTTCTACTTTCTGTTAATGCTTGAAAATAAAGCGCTGCCATAGAGTCAGAAATTAACAGCGGAAAAAAGTTCTGAAGTGCTCTGTCTTTATGATTTGCTAAATGTATTTTAGCGAGTAGTGTATGTCTGTGTGTTGTGTGTGTGTGTGTCTAAACAGCATGAAAAAAAAAATAAATAAAGTTCAGCTTTTCAATTTTCTTTTTAATATATTTACAAAGTTCTCAGAAATATTTATCTATCTAATTATTTATTCTGGCAAGGACTGTCGGGGTTTTTAAAATCATTATTATTTTGCTGATTTTCTTTGCATAAAAAGATTTCTAATTTAATTTGGTTTTGTTCAATTTTTCTACGATATTTTTATGTCAATAATTCATAATTAATTACAGTCAAAAATCATTGCATACGAAATAGTTATAAATGCTAAAAGCTATTTATTTATTACTTTATTAATTACTTTATATATCACATATTTTCCTTGAAAAAAACAAACATGAATTGAATAAAACAAAGATTAATTAATTCAATCAAAATTAGAGTAAGTTTCAATCAATAACAGATTGAAACTTAAACTACATAATTACTTTTGTTTGTAAAAAAACTTCTTTCGGTAATATTCCTTTGGATAACAAAAAATATCACTAAACGTACCGCTGCGGAAAAGACCCAGGTAAAGAGAATTAAGAGGCTCTTGTTGTGCTAAACAATGCACAACTAATTGTTGTGATTGGGTCTGTAGAACTGGAAAACATCAGGAATTGTTTTCCATGTTAGCGTACTTCATTTTGTAGTCATCGACCGGTTTCAGGGGTCCGCCCCATCATCAGGAGTCTTGATAAACTCTGCGATAGCATAGATTAGCACAGAGCAAAAGCAGTCTTCACACTCAGTGAAGTTGCCGCCTCAGGGAAGCTGCAGGTGCTCTCGTGTTCTAGAACCAACAGTTCAGTGTGCCCCCTACTATGTCATATGAGGAAAAACCTTTCAGCATGTGAAGCTTATTTTAAGACACAGACATGTGCACGGAAAATTTTCAGTCGCAACTGTTCAGACAGAAATCATTCCCGGAGCTTTGCTCTCTTAACTTCCTCCTGTTTCTGAGCTCTACTTAGGAAGCCTAGTCGCTTAATCCGCAAAACGATTGTGGACCACCTGAAGGGGATTACTACTCCTTTTCTTGCGAGGGTTTCTGCTTCTTGGAAGGCATCTGTTTCAGCCCAGATCATTAACTTTGGCAAGTCGAATGATTAGTGAATCCATACCATTTTCGAACTGAAGTCACATAATCTCAGTGCTTTGATGCCTGCCTTATTATTGGAAAAAGATCATAATTTCGTGATTCATATAATTCCTTCTAAACAAACCTTCTGACTGCTTGGATTTCTGTTTAAAAGTTGATGGAAAACTTGTCAATTGTCAAGCTCATACACTCCAGGCCCATTTCCCTCAGGTGTCTCGACCCATCTACATAGGAAAAGTGATAGGTTTATACGTACCTGTGCAGTTAGCACTCGTAATTGAAAGAAAATCGTATGAGTTTTCAGAAACACAATCTGAAAATTGGCCCTTCCGATTAACCAATTTTCTTCACACTCGGAATGCATTTAATGCTGAATAAGTGGCCGGTAGACGGATATTTTACCATGCTGCACATTATTTGGATTTATACCTATGATTATTATGTGTACTGCTTATTTTGTAATAATATAATATTACTATTATTACGGAGTAGTTACCACCGTTACGAAGCGGAAAGCAGCTCACGCAGAATCCTTCAAAAATCAATATACTATGGGGGAAAAAAAAATTTGGAGCCATTTTGAGAAAATCACGAAAAACTAAAAAAAAAAAAATCTGGTGTGAATCACTCACACAACTTTCTCTAATTCTAATTCATATAATTTAATGAAGAAATAGATTTAAAATTGCAATTATAATATTTATTTGGGCTGGCCATATAAATGGTGGTGGAAGATTTTACAAGCACCCCTGACCGGCCTTATGTGATGCGCTGTATATCAAAACTAAGAAAGCTTGTGTAAATTTAAACTAACTCACGGAACATGAATACCCCATTACAATCAATTTTTTCAGACAAATGTTTCATATTTATTATTTAATTTTATTTATTTATTTATTTATTTATTTATTTATTTATTGCTGTTAAGGTTCATGCCTATTAGCAAGGAGTAGGATACAAATACAATACATAAAAAAGTAACATAATACAATATATACATAGATATATAAATACAATAAATTAGTACTTCAATGAAAATAAAAAAAGAAACTTGAAAATTAATTAATAAAGTAAATAAAAAAAATTCTGTTTCGTAAAACATTAATAAGTAACAAGTTATAAATCTTGTAGATATAATTAAGATAATGGCACCTTTTTAATTTTGAAATCTTTAACCAAAGTTATTACACTCACTCGACTTTCTCTTACATTAATTGGTACAATTTAATCAAGAAATTTTCTTTAACAATTACAACGTTACAATTGTTAAGTTGGGGGGGGGGGCATAAAACTGTAGTGTTCTGAATTTTACTTGTATATCTCAGCAGAGTGGAGTGCTCAATGTTAAAACCAAGAAACCTTGTTAGCAAATTTAAATTTAAACTAACAGACTAACCGTCAATATATCTATAACATCAATTTTTGTTTTGTTTTGTTTGTTTGAAGAAAAATGTTTAAAATAAAAGTGATACGTTTCTATTTATGCAGCAAGCATTCCAAGTTTTAAAGAAACCATTACAATCTTTTTCAAGAAAATTCCGAAAAAATGCAAAAAAAAAACGATTATATAAAAATCGCACTTTCGGTTTACCGATTTTTCTTAAAAATTGGAATTCTATCAATGTTTCTAGATGCGTGTAAAACTCAAATTTCGAAAAATCTGACTCCGAGCAATATTTCCTTTTACAATAGTAACTGAAGGCAGAATAGAAAAACTAGTGTTATTGCCTTGTATTTCCTTTCTTGTTTCATTTAATGCTGAAACAAATTAATCTATCCTTACTAATAAAATATAAATACATATTAATTTATCAACTTTTTTAATTTTTTTTTTTTTTTTCAATACAATAATTCAAATAAAAATTACCGTTATGATTCATACCATGAAGAAACAAGTCTCCAAGATTTATCTGAATGTATTGTCAGTAATTTATGAAAACATTGCTTTAACTTTCTGAAAATTTTTAGCTCATTAATTATTTGTAAAATTCTTATTAAATATACTTATATAAGATAAACATTTTTTTTACATATATAATACAGCATTCAAAATGTTACCGAGAGTATGATGGCTAAAATGATTTTTTATTTATTTTTATTTTGGCAAAGTATCAAACAATATTATTCTTGAAATATTATTTATATAATAAAAAAATTTAAAATATCATTTAAATAAATATGAAATTTGATAATTAATTCATTTTTATACTGAATGTTAATTTCTAAAACAATTTAATAAAAAAAATACAAAACAGTTAAATAATTCTCTGGTGAATTGAAGAACCTTAAAATTATAATTATGAATACTAATAAATGCTTTTGAATATAAATTCTAGGAATCTCCCCTTTATATAAAAGTGGTTTTCCATAACTTTACAGCTGTTATTTCTTGGGAAATATTTGGAAATACCAAAACATCAAATTTTAGAATTATTTTATCTTTTTTTTCGACTCCAAAAAAAAAGTAAAATAACGTCTTGAAATTTTTTGAATTAAAAATGGCGATTTTATATTTATAATTAATTAAAGAACTGCTTTTTTATTCATTAATTAATAATAAAGACGTTTTTATATTAACTAATGACAATTTAAAATGTAAAAAGACGTAGAAAGAAAAAAAAAAGTTACTCCATAATGATATTTTTCTCTCTCTTTAAATTGTTTAATTTATTAATTACCATAAATTTTGTTTATATCTTTAGTTTGCCATTTAATTACTTTTTTAATGGTTCCATATAGTACTTTCAGATTTTGCGTTACATAATTAATAAGCAAAAAAAAAAAGAATCTGATACGGAAAACTCTAAACAACTAACTCGCCCTGCAGTCTACACAATAATTGTTGACAAACTTCCTTCAAACTTGGAGTTGTTACTAAGTTTTACTGGCTTCAACATAGCTAGGGAAAACCCTAACTGAAAACGATACTTGTGGGCAACTTTATAACCTTTCAGCTGTCCCAGAATCCCCCCTACTAATCTACTTATTTGGAAAAGTGTTTCAAGCAAAAGTGAAAATCGCAGAAACAGATTAAAAAAAAAACCGTTCGGTAAATATGTATTACTGGTCAACCGATTTTCTTCAAATTCGGAATTTTAGCAATTACGCAGATTATAATCGTATAATATCGATTATCGTATAATATATAAGGAAACGGGCACTTTTACAGGAAACTTCACCTCTCTCCCAAAACCTCTCGGAAAAATTAATTTCCCTGCAAAAATGTTTTAATTAAAAAACTGTAGCCTTTTTATATGTATAGTTGATTTACGCAGTTTAAAGAAAATCATTAAATCCACTAAAAAAAATACTCTCAGATAAAGTGGTACTTCCGGTTGATCGAATTTCACCAAAAATTGATTGTCCCTCGTAGAACATAAACGATATATCAAATTTTAACTTTCTATGATTTTTGCCCATTTCGGAATTATGCTGACCACACACAGTTAGACAGAAATATAGAACAATTTCTAAAAACTAATTTTTTGCATTCAACGTATCTCAAAACGTGTATTTCCGGTGAAAATGATTACGAAAATTTGAGACAATCGCAATACTGCCTATTCCTTACCAGCGGCAGGAAAGGAAAGTAATTATTTATTTTAGTTATTAATATTTATTTAAGGCTTTTCTATCAGTTTTATGGCAATTTTTCTCGAGTCATTTCAGTCTAACAACCTTAACGCTGCCAAAGTTAAATAGATGTCTAAAATAAGTATTTGGGTTCATCGTATCCACGACCAAATTCTAAGGCAGCACACACTTATACTAGGTAACTGAAATGTATTTGGTGTGATTTGTTGTTGTAGTTTGTATGTTGTTGAGCGGTTTTGTATAAGGGCTTGCAAGTATATAAGAGAGTGTTTAAGAGAGTGAAGTATCAGAAATAAGAAAGTAGTCACCACTAGTAACAATAAATATATTCTATTGAAATAATAACTACAAGTATTTGCAAATAAATTATTAACTTATTAATATGTACTGATGCTAAGAGAGCGAAAAACAAGTGTTCTGCTTCGGTGTCTATAACAAAACTGTCTATTGAAGGAATGTCTTCTAATTGTTATTTCAAATCTTCCCCTGTGAGAAGAAGGGGTACACAATGCTATCAAGTTCATGAACTCTAAAAGACAATAGTGAGTGGTCTTCTACATGAAATGTCCTTTAGGCAAGGGAATGTCACATATTTTCATCATTTTGATTTTTTTCAAATTAAATATATTTTTATATTTCTTGCATCCATCACATAACCTTTAGTATCCAATTTCCTAATTCCACCCCTGGAGGAATTTTTGATATTAACCTCCCAAACTTCAAAAAGTTAAACCGAAAGGAAATATTTATTTTTTTGTTTTTTAAATTTCTAGATCTTAAGTTTCATAATAAATTCTAGTTTTCAAATTTCAAATCTAACTATGAAATGTAGGAGGTGGATAGGTTTGACAAATTAGGCGCTTCACACGGTTTCATTGGTCCCCCGAGCATGCTGTTGGTGTGACTTGTCAGGCACATGACTGTCACGTTTCCAGTCATGAATAGTTTCACAGCATTCATATCTATGGATGAGCACAAAGTGTGTCTCCAGTCGCCAGTCTCTAAGATGCTCATTGGGGGTGCGGACAGGGCTATTAGTGGAGATGTTGCTGTGTCTTTTATTGAACTCTTTCAGGCATCTAGTTGGATCTCTTACTAGGCATTGTGGTCTCAAGAAGGCGCCTCTACATTGTGGGGCTCATGCCAGACACCTTTTTAGAGCGTGCGTGTCAAAGGGAGGGAACAGTCATTCATCTTATGAAGATTGCTTTGGTCGGAACAGGATGTCTTGCAAGAGCTTAGGCTATTTTCCTTTAAGTTTATTGTCCAATTGGTCCCCACAGACGAATAATAATAATAAATATGAAATGAAGGTCACAAGTGCTTTGAATTCTTCCTACGGAATTTTACGTTAAAATTATAATGGATGTGTGTGTGTGTCAATGTGTGTTGGAGAGAATGAATTTAGGAATGATGAAGAAGAAATAAACTAGATAGAAATGTGAACTCTGTATAATAAATAAAAACACAAACTGCAAGGACTTTACACTGATTGTAAGATAATAAGAATAAAGGTAGCGAGAGAATAGTTAAGAGAGAGACAGACTGGCTGAGAATTAGAAAGTCTTCTGAATGGTATTAAAAACTGTTCTCCTGTAGGGCTAACTCGGCCTGTATTTTTATTGAATCTCCCTCCCTGCTCTGACCTGGGTAGCGAATAACTAGGTTCTTCAGATCCTCATGAATCTTAATGATTCGGTTTCATTAAAAGCAACAAAACTTGCATAACATTGGTAGATAATAATATTGCTAATATAATATACTGCCCCTCAACTTTTCAATAAGTGTTTCTAAAATATTTTAAAAATAGAAATTAAAAAAGATATTTATTTATTTATTTATTTTAATTAAATAAACTTTAAATATTCAAGAATATTATTTATGTTAATTCCTATGAGATCAATATAAATTGTACTTATACAAAAATTATTCACCTTGCTTCAATTATTTAATTTCATCTATATTTGATTTTATTATCTTGCAATTTGTTATCAACTTGTTGACATTTATCTGATAATCTCTTTATTATCTGTGTACATAAATATTATTTAATTTATATTTTTTTATTTTATATGTTTATTTTTATATCGGTTTTTTCTCTATCGCAATAATTCAATTAAAATTTACTTATTTACTTCTTCTTTCTTTTTTTACACAAGAAATGGTAGCTTAATTTTCTTTTATAATGTCAAATTTTAAAAATGAAGTTTTTCACCGGAAAAACATTATTTGAAGTCCCCTGAGATTGGAAAAATATGTCTCTTGTGTGAGAATACTTTTTTTTACCAAAATATCTTAAAAAATAAAAAATTGCAAGGAAGCCCAAACTTAGTATACTGTGTTTAGGTACTATGGCACGAAAGGTTTCCGGCAAAACCCATCAACTTGGGAAGTTGCAACTTACAGAATTTTTCCCCCAAATTTCTCACAACTCTCTATAAATAAAAATCTGATGTGAAACACTCACACAACTTTCTCTCATTCAAGTTTTCAAAATTGTAATTGAAAAACGTTATAGTTAGTGTACCAAAAGTTAATAAAATTCGTTGGAGTTCGTCGAAATTTGTCGAAAACTAAAAAGCTGTTCTGTAAAAGCACACTTCTGGTTTATTAATTTTCTTGAAACTCGGAATTTTGGCCATCTATTTTTTTCTAATTAATACTTCTTTTAGAAGTACCCATTATTTGAATGGTAGAATTGTATAATCAATTATATAAGACCTTAGAGAATAACTTAACACCCCACCCCTCCCACAAAAGCCCTCTTAAATGAAGTTACCTGGAGAAATGTTCAAATAAAAGTTGTAGGTCTTTATATGTGTAGTTCACATTCCTTATGAAAATCGTTTGAGCCGTTTTCGAGAAAATACCAGAAAACTGAAAGATACATTTTAGTAAAAACGCACTTCCGGTTATCCGATTTTTTCAAACTCGGACTTTCAACAACACATTTAATTCTAATTAATATTATTTAGATGACAGAATTGTATAGTAAACTAAAATAATACTGTAGAACAAAACCTAACCCCACCCCTCCCTCAAAAGTGTTCTTAAATGATTTTTTCCAGAGAAATGTTTCGAATAAAAGTTGTAAATTTTTGAATGTATAGTTGATATAACATATTTGAAGAAAATTGTTGGAACCATTTTTGAGAAAATCGCAAGAAAGTGAAAAGTCCATTCATTAACTTCCGGTTGAGGAATTTTGACATGACCTGGTGTCAGATCCCACGATGATACCTAAACGGAATATCAAGTTTGAACTTTCTACGATTTTTCGTTTTTGAGCTATGCTGTTTACACATACATACACACACAGACCATTTGCTAAAAACTACTTTTTTGGACTCAGGGGGCCTGAAAACAGATATTTCCGGTGAAAACTCAATATCGAAAATTTGGCACGATTATAATACTTCCTCTTACTAGGAGTAAAACGGCTCTAACAATTTTCTTTAAATTTCGTTCACTATCAAAACAATAAATAGCTATCACTTTTATTTGAAACCTTTTTCCACTGAAAGAATGATGTTTTTGTGTCGTCCTGGGGCACAGAAATGTTCAAGCTTTCCTTTAAAGTATCAGTTCAGTATGCTATATAGGTTCTACCAACATAAACATTATTAATAAACATTAGAAACATTGGTAGAATACGAAATTTGACGAAAATTGGTTAACCGGAAGTGCGACCGTACAGAATAGGTTTTTGAGTATTTTGGTGGGAATTTTCTCGAAAACGGCTTCAATGATTTCTTTCTTTTAATTTGAAATCTTAGCTGCACAAATATAAAAATCGATTCACGTTTTCTGCAGTATTTTTGGTGTTAAATGTATTTGGTTTTATTCAACGTTTTTTTGTATTAATCTCCTGGACTATAATTTAATCACTTCAAAGAACCTGTGTGGATAGATACCTGTCATCTTCATGACCGCTGTATTTATGTTACATCTAATGAATAGAATTTGAGGCTTAAAGAAAATTTGTCAGGTTGTATACATTTGTAATAATACTAATTAGAGATAGTCTTGTGAGCGATAATTTCAATACAATTGCTACTAAAGATGAAGAAAATAATTAAAATGAACTTAAAACTCCTTAGCAATTCCTAGAATTTAAAAGAAAAGAGTTTTCATGGATTTAATTTGTTATATAAATATATTTATAGAAGCATTTAATTGAAAAAGGAAAAACAAAAAAAAAAACATTTAAACAAATTTAGTTAATCAATTTGACTGGTGAAGTGTCGCTAACGTTAATTGAATTGTAGGCGATGTTAATTCAAATGGAAGGAACCGGCAATTTTATATAATATTGAAATATTATATTTTGAAAACTGTTTGAAATATTATATTTCTGTTTTTCTCTATTGTATTCTCTAATGATTACGTATAATACACATCGATTTTTTTTCTTAAACAATCGATATTACAAATTATATAAAGTTTATTTTGTAGAGGTTTTTCTTTGTCCACCTTAAAATATAAGTAGAGAATTAGTGATAGGCCATACGATTCCGCTTATGGATTAATTAGTCTCGAATCCAGTTCCAGGATATCCCCATATCTTTTACATACGTGCAAATGTCGTTTAATTCATTAAGTATTTTAATTTGTAATTAACTTCATCAGTAAATAAAAGTGCATTTATTGTTCACAATAAAAACTTTTATCCTACACTTATATGAATAATTTAGTAATATTAGGCAACACATGAAAATATGGGATTTAAACAAATTAATAAAATTGAACTCTATAAAAAAAAAAAAATGAACAATAAATACAATTTAGAAAACAACATAAGTATTCAAATATAATTTTTAAAAATAGCGCCAAACAAAAAATATTAATTAACATGCTTAGTCCCTCCTCCTTTCATACCCATTTCACAGGGAGCATAGGGGTGAATTTTGTGTGGATAAGGGGTCATTGTGGAATTAAAAATAACGAAATGGTAGATAGTATTGCAAAAGAGGCTGCTATGTCAGGTGAATCTATAAATATAAAATTACCTATTTCAGATTTCAAAAATTTTATTAAAAGAAACATTAATAAAAAATGGCAAGATGAATATGATAATGGAGTAAAAGGGAAGTTTTATAAAAGAATGGTGAAGTCCTTACCAAAAAAGCCATGGTTTAAAGGGTGCGGGTTAAATAAATATAAAGTAATGACAGTAAGCCGTCTAAGATCGAACCATGCCGTTTGTGGAGCTTATTTGCACAAAATAAATATAAGAGCATCACCTAATTGTAGTGTATGTAATGTGGAGGAAAATTTTGAACACATAGTGATGACATGTCCTTTGTATAAAGCAGAAAGAGATAGAATGTTTATGGAATTATATAAATATTTAGACGCTCCTTTCCGTTATGAGGATATTATATTCTCTGACAATATCTTTGTGATAGTTGCTTTGATTGAACTGACTAAGAAATATGAATGTGTATGAATGTATTTATTGGCTTGATCGTGGTATGAATGCTTTAGGATAAGTTTTATGGGGGTGGTGGAATATCGAGTACCCCATCCCCTTTTATGTAAATAAATATGTACATAAGTTCAATTTTTAATTTAACTTTTCCTTTTTCTCTTTTAATTTAAATTTCCTTTTTATTATTAAATTTATTTATTATTATTATAATTATTTTTTTTTCTCTTCTTGTAAATATTTGTAAATAGTTATGAATTGTAAAGAGTAAATTCTGTAAATAGTTTTTAACTTTAGGCTAGGTAAGAAGGGGTGCAAGGAATATCGGAGTACTCCACCTCGCACCAGTGTGGAAAGTTTTGGTATGAATTAGGTTGTACCTGTTTCCCGGTTAGGTGTATAGATTTTAGGTCGGTTGTATTTTACTTGGATGTTGTATTTATTGCAGAGATTGCGACGATTGATAGTTAGAGTCTGTTTGCGTGATGCGTGAAATATCTTAGTCAGTTCATTATCATTTTACTTGGCTGACAGGGTTGGCAACCTATTCCCCCCCCCCCCAAATATAAAAAATATCCATTTCACATATGTCCATTGAAAATATTTGATTAAGGTCAGATACGATGGTAGTACGATAAAGCTGAAAGAGGAGTTCGGGGTAACGTTTTATGCACGATACGTGGACGATTTATTCCTCATATTGCAAAACGACATAGACGTAGACAAAATAGTACATTACCTTAACAACATAAACAAGAAAATAAAATTCACATACGAAAAAGAAACGAACAACACCCTCAACTTCTTAGACATGAAACTCACAAGAACCGACCATAAACTAGAATACGGAATATACAGAAAAGCAACTACATCAGATGCTATCATACCGCACAATCCAACCACCCCACCCAACACAAGCTAGCTGCACTTAGACACCTGACGAACAGACTTAAATACACACCCCTCACACCCGCGAACCACGCACAAGAATTGCAGACAATCTACAAAATAGCTGAAAACAATGGGTACAATACAAACATCGTTAATAAACTCCTCAAAAACGAACCACACCACCGAAATAGGACTGACAAAGAAACAGCAGACAAATTCGCCACATTCACATATATTGGAAGCCACACGTACAAACTCACAAAGTTACAAAATTTTGAATATGTTTTACCCACAAGAAGCTTATGGACCTTTTTTTTTTAATAACATATTTGTCGAAAACTATTATTTAAAACTTTATTGTGAGAAACTCTAACGTAAGGTATTTTTTTAAAGTGCCATTTTTGTCCAATATATACACCTATAAATTAAAAACATTATTGGAATTCCAAATTTGAAGGAAAAACGCTCAACTTAAAGTGTAACTTTACAAAACAGGTTGATTTTCTTGGAAACGGTTCCATCAATTTTCTTTAAACTTCGCTGATGCTAATTGCACATATGGAAATCTATACTTTTTAATTGAAACAGTATATATAAACATATAAAAAAAAGAAGCTAATTATGAATGAAAAGTTAATAAAAAAAACACTATTAATGGCGAAATAAGAAATCAGTTTATTCCTAAAATTCTTCTAATTATGTAAAAATCTTTCGTGGTTGCCTTTAAATAAATTTTTTTACCATTAATTAAAACAGACGGCTCAATGATCTAGCCTTAAATATATATATATATTTAATGCGCGTCAACATCTATCGTCATTGGCGCCCGGAGACTTCTCAGTGCCCTGCCGGCCTCCGCAATGTTCCCCTCTCGTTTACAGACAGACTGACGATCAACTGGACCAGTGATCTGTAGAGACTCCTAGGAAGAAAAAATCTAAGGGTAGCGCAGGTGGACTCCTCGAACCCGGGTCCTCCGCATGGGATTTTAGTACGCTAACCACTTAGCTATTCCCTTCTCTGACCTAGCCCTTAAATAATTTTATCTTCTATTGATACAACCAGACTGCAATCTTTTTCAGTAGCTTCAAAACGCTTGATTTATTTTTTTTTTTTTGCTATATAAGCGTAATTCAAGCATAATAGAAGCAATATACAAGCAATACTTCACGAAATTATACAAAAAGCGGAAAAATTGTACGAATTTCTTAATTTTTAAAAAGGTATAATTTTAGACCTTAATGATTTCAAGGTTAAAATTTCGTTTTTATTTTTTCTGAAAACGGAGGGGGGGGAGAAAATGGTATTTAATATTTACACGACTTTCTCTTACGGCAATTTACTTAGTTTTGTTTTATTACTTATTTATATGGGCATTAATCCAATTACAAACTTCACATACGAGTATAGGTAACTGTAAAAAGTATATATATATATATATATATATATTTGTATCAGATATATACATTCATATTATAATATAAATGTCGTACTTCCGGTGAACGATTTTCTTCAAATACAGAATTTTGGCCGCACATTAAATTCTTATTAATATTATATGGACAATAGAATCATGTAATATAATAAAATGGCACTTCAGGTGAATGCCTAACGTCACCCATTTCCCAGAACAACTTTTTAAATGAATTTTCCCGGGAAAACTTTTCAAATAAATGTTACTGCTTTTTTTTTTTTAAGATTAGTTGATAGACCAAAATTAAAGAAAATCATTTCAATAGTAGTTTCCTTGGAAATCCATGAAAAAATCTTTTCACTAAAGTTGTAAATTCCGGTCGTCCGCTTTTGACCAAAAAAACAAAAACAAAAAACTTATTGTCCGCTTTCCATTGGTTAGAGCACCTGAACCAAATACCAGCTTACGTGATTTTCCATTTTTTTTTTTT
>JAAEAF010007806.1:0-37084 GCA_011037195.1 Triatoma infestans
GAACAGCATAGCTCAAAAACGAAAAATCGTAGAAAGTTCAAACTTGATATTACGTTTAGGTATCACCATGGGATCTGACGGTGCGTTATGTGTCAATATTCCTCAACCGGAAGTACCACTTTACTAGTTGTGTTTTTTACGTTTTTGCAATTTTCTCAAAAATGGCTCCGAAGATTTTCTTTAAACTTGGTATATCAACTACGCATACAAAGAGCTACAACTTTTATTTGAAACATTTCTCCAGAAAAATTCATTTAAGGGCACTTCTGGGGGAGGGTTGGGGTTAGGTTTTCATCTTAACTGCTGTTTCAGTATATTAGACAATTCTGTCATCTAAATAATGTTAATTAGAATTAAATATGTTGTTGAAATTCCGAGTTTGAAAAAACATAGATAACCGGAAGTGCGTTTTTACTGAAATATAATTTTCAGTTTTCTGGTATTTTCTCGAAAATGGCTCCAACGATTTTCTTTAAACCAGCGTTGTTAACTATACATATAAAGAGCTACAACTTTTATTTGAAACTTTTCCCCTGATAAATTCATTTAAGGGGACTTTTGGGGGAGGGGGTTATGTTTTTCTTTAAAATGCTATCACAGTTGATTATACAATTCTGTCATCCAAATTGAAATAACTAGAAATTAATATATGACCCAAATTCCGAGTTTCAAGGAAATTAGTAAACCGGACAGTTTTACTGGACAGTGTTTTCACTTTTCGACGAATTTCATTAAATTGGGTACACTAACTATAAAATTTGTCAATTATAATTTTGAGTACTGGAGTAAGAGAAAGTTGTGTGAGTGTTTCACACCAGATTTTTTAATCTATTAAAGAAATTGAACCCACTAAATGGATTTAAGCATGTAGAATATTAATAATTTGATTAAACTTTTATGCGCATAAATAAAATCGATTTTTTTAATTTTTTACGTTATTGATTATATAAAATCAAGACATACCATTTATGTGCTAAAATATTGGGTTATAACATATGATATGCCGTTTCACTTTACCTTCATTAAGCTAAAACACATAATCAATATATAATTGTTTATTTACCTACAATTAGTTTACGTAGAATTGATGGATTTTTAATCCGCTTTCATATTCACCGTTTACTTTTATATTTATTTTCTACCTGGCGGCCCAATTTGCGAAAGAATTCCAAAATGGAACAACTCAATTTTTGCTATTTTTTTTCTTTAAGAATTTAAACTCAGACATTCCGCGGCAAGGAACTACTAACTGCAAGGAACAATAATTAATCCCAGAGTTGCGAGGAAGAATGTGCTAACGACTGTACCGTTTGTCAATTTCTTTCGGAGATACCTTCCTCAAAATAAAACACCCAGGAGACTTTATATGAAGAGGAGTTGTTGAAAACTCTGAGAAGCAGAACCTCATCAGACAGAGAACTTGCATCAGTTGTGTTATGCCAGTCTTTGGGTGTCTACAAGGTAATCGGCAAATAAAAAGCTTGAATAGAATGGATCACCCACGGCTGACTGGGAATCAGAAATTTAGGATTTTGAAACCAAATTGTTTCTTGATCACAAGTGAAAAATGATTTTTTTATAGTCAGCATCCAATACATGCCAAAAGAGATTAAACAACCGACTTCACTTAGGAAATGGTTCAAATAAATCCACATTTTCAGTATTTTTAGGTGAATGTATGAGCGGTTTAAATTTACAGTTCTTCCTTGTCGCGAGGTCACTCTGTTATCTTGAGTGGATAAACTTGATCAGTTTCACCATAAACTTATCAGCATCATCAGATATAATGGTCACTAGAAAAGCTTCAAAATTGCATGACGACACCAGCCTACCTATTCCTCGTTTGATTCAACCCGTGCTAGATTTCTCCCTCAATCTCCGTAATTTCAGAATTTTATTCTAATAGATTGTCTTTGTTTTTTGCTTTGGAATATTTTTTGGGGGGTCAAAAAAATTTCACAATCGATAAAAATGTCAAAATGCTTTGTTTGACTTTTCACCATCAGGACTCGGAATTTTTATAATCCGAGATCAGAACAGGTATCTTGCCGTTAGCCTTGTAAGGCAGTGCGGAATATTTTTTTAAAATAAACAATATTATGTACATAAGCATTACGGTTTATATTAGTGTAACAATACGACTTCCCCCAGTTCATATCCTGATACAGTGAAACAAAATTAAATAGAAAAACAAAAAAAAAATGAAGTAAATTATATTCTTATGTTGCTACGAGGACATATTGAAGATCAAGTGCTGATAATTCTTCTGAAGAAGTTTTGGAAAAAAAAAGAAGTCCCTTTTTTTCAAAAATAGACTTTGGCTTTTCATGTTTACTATAAAAAAACCTGTGAAAAAAAAAATATAGCTAAACAGGTACATAAATGAAAGAAAGACAACCGTTATTATTATTTTTTAGACACAATTTTGAGTGTTGTGTGATGAATGCTTGACGAGTTGCCACATTTGTCGAAGACTATTCCCTTATGAAAAAAACATTTTACAAAATCTGCAGACTCTGAAATAATTTTCTGTATAATATTTGGAGTTAGGCCATTGTTTTTTTCCCTTTCCATTTTTTTTTTCATAATTTTTATGAACATGAAGTTTTTAATTTGTGAACGAGTCCATCATCCTCCAGAATTTTAAGCACTATTCCTTATTTCCTTAATTCTTTAGGAATGGTACCTTGGCACACTTTTTAAGATACATTCACTCATTAAATGTTTTTCTGAAAACTTTTTACACAGTTCGTAAATTGTAAATTGTAAATAATAATTGAAGTAACTTCTGTATTTTTCTTCTTCTTTTTTCTTTTATTTTGTTAAAATAAACTTAGAAACTGAATTTCATTGAACATTCCAAACATCATTATTTCGATGAATTCATGTAATTATTAACATATTAATAAAAAAAAATTATTTAAATGCCAATAAAAAAAAGAAAAGCCATTGGACATAAAATAATAAATCACTAGATTATACTAAAAGAAATTGTACCCACTAGTCAACTTTACTTTAATAGCAACTAATTTCAATGAAAATAATTAAAATATAAAAAAGAAACTCTAAGTCGTATTTTTAAATCAACTTTGTTTATCAAGAAATAGCAACCGTTTATACATATTGTAACGTTTTTCTTTCTAAACTAGCTACTGCAACTAGTTTTAAGTGGGTTCGTATAGATAAAATACTCTAAACTAAATAAAGAAAACACCAATTTATTGCTATACACAATAAATTACTAAATACAACGCTTAATAATAATTATTTCACACTTTAAACCACAAAAGTTCACTTTGTTCATTTTTGTACACTTTTCACAAACTTGTAACTTCGTTTGTAACTGAAAAAACTCTCTCAACTCTCTGTGGTCCCTCTATTTATACCGGTAGCGAACCTTCCAGAATCTTCTCAATTATTCCAGTCAAATCTAGAGCGCCGCCAGCGCTTCCTGCGGCCACTAAGAGAACCTTAGGTACCTGTCTTCTCTCCTAGATGGTACCACTAGCTGCGTTACACTGCTCCCCTCTCAGATCTGTTCGTCCCGAACAGAAACATCGAATGATGAAGTCCTTCTTGGGCTCCTACAACGTGAGGAAAATGATCTCGCCGTGATTCTACGCCTTCTTGAATCAATGTCCCTGATACCAAGTCTTGACAAAACATTATACTGAGATCGGGAACCAACTTGTGCACCTCCAGATTTGGCAGCTTTTCATTTGCGAGCAGTGCCTCGGCGATGGCTGTATAGAAGCTTCTTACCACGCCAGAGCCTTCTCCGGGTTTTTCTTTGAGGGTTACTTTTACTCCATTAACTGCTGGAGGAGGTTGAGCTGGAGGGGACAATGTGAATTGTACACGTTGTGAAATTCTTTTGATGTCTGGAATAGAACCTGAGTCCCATCTCTTTTCACCTTCGATAGAGTAAGATCTCTACTTTGTTGATTTCTAATTCGTTCTATACCTCTTCTGAATTTGGCTTCTTTTACTGGAAATCCTCCAAGCTTGCAGGCTACTAAACCTGGTTTTAATCCGACATCTTCTATGGCTGCTCTTCCAAACAAGTCTAATGTCATTCTCCATCGCCCAATTAACACATCAGCGCTAACCCAACTGCTGTAAACTGACGAGATTATCAGCATATTTGGCTGCGGAGAGGGAGGTGGCTGGTTTGGTATAGTTGCAGCTAACTCCACTTCCATTGGGCCGCTACTGCCACTTTCTCGCCCAGTCTCCCTTGCTCCGCCTTTCTCTTCTCGTTCTGGTTCAGAACGATGTACATTTTCAAATCTTAATGAAAGTCCCAAACGTGTAGGTAAAGTACCAAGCTAAGTAGGTGTAGAACTGAGTCCTTGATACTCGCTGATGTTCTCTGGCTGTGCAGGTACACCAAACAACTGTGGTGTACCTAAACGGAATTACCAGGTTTGAGCTTCCTGCAAGTTTTCATTTTTGAGATATTTTTTTCATACACATCCACACACACAGACCATTTTCTAAAAACCACTTTTTCAGACTCAGGGGACCTCTACGACTCCAAAACATGTATTTCCGGTGAAAACTCAGTTTCAAAAATCGGGCACGATCGCAATAATTCCTCCAACAGCAGTTAGAGAAAGTAAAAAATCTGGTGTGACCCACATAAGTTTCTCTTACTCTAGTTTTCAAAATTTTGCTTGACAAATTTTTTAGTTAGTACAGCAAATATAATGAAATTCGTAGGTGTTATTAAGGAGAAAATAGCAAAAACTAAAAAAAAAAACTGTTCATTAAGAACACACTTTCTGTTTACTAATTTTCTTGAAACACGAAATTTTGACAATCTATTTATTTATACCATTCAGTTAAATATTTTGGCATAAAGGGAACTTCAGTGTATCTTCACCTCTAATTTTTCGGTTCCCCAGTAGGTTCCTATATTTTCGGAATCTGGTTTCCCTTTTTTTAGATTAGTGCATAATCTTTGATTTTTATTTATTGATCTAATTTTGTTTATGGATGCGCAATTTTATACTAGCCATGAAATTCTGTTACTATCTACACTGAACTCTAGCCCCGACTAGCTCGCAACCAAAATCAACAAATCATCCGCAAAGGCAATAACTTCATATCTATCTGGAAAGGAAATTCTCAATAGGCTGTCATACATTAATATCCAGTAACCAGGTCCGCAGCAGGAACCCTGTAGGCAACCCTTAGAAATTTGGGCTCCTCTCCGAATAGAATTCAGATTTTAACTTGCGAAAAGTAATTCCGACATAGATGATAAAAATTTTTCGAACATTCCTTAACTCTCAGAGCTTTAAGTATACTAGACCACCAAGCAAAGTCAAAGGCCCCCAGGAAATCTAGTGATATCAAGTGGACATCCCACTTTATTTCAAAATATCCTTTAATGAAATCTTTTGCCGCTCGAAGAGCATCAACTGTGTATACATTTGTGGTCTAAATCCTAAACTGTTTATTGGAAAGTAAATAATTCAGGTGATACACAATTCGAGCCATCATTAGCTTTTCTAGAACCTTTCCTGTTACAGGTAAATAGTCTGACAGGTCTGTAACTAGATGGTAATAGTCTGACAGGTCTGTAACTAGATGCGTCTTCCAATAATATCCTGCTTCTGTTACTTCCTTCCATCTAGACTAATTTATTCAAAATATACTCATCAGATACAGGAATTCATGTAATACTCAGGCGAGTGGAAAAAAAACAACAAAAAAACACAGATCATTGTAAAACCACTTTTTTGGATTCAGGGGACCCCAAAACGTGTATTGCCGCTGAAAACTCGATATCGAAATTGTACACAATTACTAACAACAAGAGAAAGTAAAAAGGGAGAATAAAATCCCGCAAACACGATATAAAAAATTGTTAATTCATTTTTAAAGCAACCATTATTCTCTTTGTTCAATGTAAAAAATATTTTTTTGATTTTTAATATTTATTCATTTTCATGGTGACCTTTTTTTTTTCGAAATAGAACTGTTTTATAAAAAACTTTCATAAATACTTTAATTATAAAACGTGAGCATGGAACTATCCATTAACTTCTTGAACAAGTGGTATATCAATCAAGAGAACTATAACTAATTTAAAGTATAATTATCTTCGTGAATCTGTTATAATTCCTGACCTTAAATTAGGTAAAAACTTTAAAGCTTTTAATATTTTTAAGTGTATGTTTTCGTGGAGTAATGGATCCTGTATCTTTTCTAGTCAGTTCATGATATTTATATCATGGATTACTAAATGCAGTCAAGTAAAAGTTAAAATATAGAATAAAATATATTAATCACGATGAATCTGTTTCTAACTCATTGTAGTAGCGTGATGTAGATTGTTGTAGGGGATTATTGCACTGCGACCTGAAAGATCTATTGTGCCCCCCCGAAGCCTTCTCTGTGCACTGCCCAAGCCTTCTCAAGCAGTGTTCTCTAGCTACAGACAACACTGCTCATCACCGTACAGGGAGTTGTAGAGGCTTCTAGGAAGAGAAAAACTAAGGACAGTATGCTGGATTCGAACCCGGGATCTCAGCGATGCTAGTCCAGCGTGTACCGCTGAGCTATCTGTTCCTTCTCCCTTGGCTTACGCCAATTAACTAGGGACGGAGGCTCTTGTTTGTGTACTGTGTTTGTCCTTGTCTGTAAAGTGTAGAGTGTATGTAGTTTAAATGTATTGTGTACTGTACTATTTAAGTGCAGGGAGCACTGAGCTGTGGTAACCCTTGGGGTCGCTACCCAAGTAACTGCATGCAACCAGATACCCCTGGCGGGCGTTGTAGTGTGATAGTTTCTATAAATAATAATTATATAAAAATGATGTGAACACTAATGCAACTTTCTCTTACTGCAGATTTTAAAATTATAACTGACAAATTTAATGAAATTCGTTGGTGTTTTTCTTACAAAGAAAAATAGCTAAAACTCAAGTAACTGTTCAGCAAAAACGCATTTCCAGTGTACTAATTTTCTTGAAACTTGCAATTTTGGCAATCCATTTATTTCTAATAGATTTTGTTTAGATGGTAGAATTATATAATCAACTATGTTAGCACTTTAAAGGAAAACATATCCCCTCCTCCAAAAGCCCCGTTAAATGACTTTACCAGGAGAAATGTTTTAAATAAAGTTGCAGCTCTTTATATGTGTAGTTTACATTTGTGGTTTAAAGAAAATCGTTGGAACCGCTTTAGATAAATAGCAGAAAACTGAAAAATACTTTTCAGTAAAAACGCACTTCCGGTCATCCGATTTTCTTCAAATTCGGAATTTCAACAACATATTGAATTCTAATTAATATTATTCAGATGATAGAATTAATCTAGTAAACTGAAATAGCACTTTAAAGGAAAATCGCACACCACCCCTCCCCCAAAAGTGCCCTTAAATGAATTTTTCAGGGGAAATATTACAAATAAAAGTTGTAGCTCTTAAAATCGTGGGGCCTTTTTTGAGAAAATCGTAAAAAAAAAAAAACGGAAAAATTATGTAGTAATATGTCACTTTCGGTTGAACGATTTTTACGAAAAGCATATTTTCAGGTCTCCTAGTAGCACTTCAACGATATATTAAGTTTGAACATTCTGCGATATTTATTTTTTGAAATAGGCTGTCCCACACATACACCACACACACACACACACACTCACTCACTCACAGACCAATGGCTAAAAATCATCTTTTTGGACTCAGGGGACCTCAAAACGGATTTTTTCGGTGAAAATTCAAATTTGAAAATTTGACAGGATTACAATACTTCCTGTGAGAGCAATTAGAGAAACTAAAAATATCAATATTTGATAACTAAAAGTAGAAATTCTTTGATTCAAATTGATAATACCTATTTTTACTCTCTCGAGATTTTGGAGATTTTCTCAAATGTTTATCTTTAATTTTGGATGTTAACTGTGCTCAAATAGTAACATCTTTTTATTTAAACTTGTTTACTTCACTAAATGTTTGTCTACACGCAAGGGGAGCTGTTGTGCGCAGCCCCTGAGCCGTCACGATACTGCGGGTGCTGAGTACTATACATCGCACACACAGTAAATATATATACAGATTTCGCATACACACTTAAATTAACATAAGCAATTCATAGTCCACACCCTAGGTTAGAGTCCCCAGCAAGCTACCCCGGATAGGGAGCGGGTCTGATAGGTCAGAGGAGGCTACAATGTTATGTAACCTTCCAGAATTTTAAATTATGAAAGGACCAGTAAGAATATTATTCTAGATTGTATACCACGTTAATTTTAAATAGTGTGTAAAGCGGGCGCAAATGACACAGATGTTGAGACGCCTTAAATTAAAAAGAAACAAAAAACGTATAGCAATTAAATTACAAATAAGCTAAAATTATAGATATTTCAAATTAAATAGATACATTTGGAAAAATTAATAATTAAATAAATAAAACATATTATAATAAAGTTTAAATAAGAGCTTTAGTTCATGATCGTTTCGGGGCCCTCTCGATCGTGGAGCCCGGATTCATGTACTCCCCCCCAGACGGCGGCCGTGAAAACATATTTTCAGTGCTCTGTTGGGCTTCAGTAACTTATCTTTCATTACATACCGTCAGTACAGTCCATCACCGGACTGTGAGCTGTAGATGCCCCAAATTTCTATTATTAAATGAGTATATTGAATAAAAAATTCGCATTACAATTTAATTTAAAGAAAGAAAGAGAGTACTATTAAAGTTAATAATAAACAGTAATTAATTCATTTAAAATATTGTACAAGAAATTGTAAGTACACATTGCAAGATACCAAAGAATAACTATTATTTGTAATTATAGAAACTGCCACTAGATGGTGACACTTTCCTGGAAAGCAATTTTATTTAACTTATAAATTTGCACTAGAAAACTCTTCCTCTAAGGATTTACATTCCTTGAAGTTTACAGTAAACATGCTATAAAATGTCTCAATGTACCGTAGAAAGCAAAATCATTTTCCTATGTTTTTTAAAAGCATTGTTTTTCATTCGATTCTCCAAAACAGAAATCTTTAAACTGTTTTGAAATTTTACTTTTTTCTTATCAAGCTTAATGATTATTTTGTTATTCTCTCCCTCAATTAATTGGGAGTATTTCCTCATTCCACTTTTTTATTATTTTCAACTAAATGCTGAAGGAACAGCACTAAATTTTTTTTATTACAATACTTGAATAAGTTACAATTATTTCACTAAAATCAGTGGCTAAATTTTTACTTTTTCTCACTAGTGAGTTACACACTACTTCCTCTCACTAGTGTGTTTAAAAGTAATCTGTTAGTGCTTTAAAAGGAAGTTTCTGATCTTTTCATAATATTGAAATTAATAGACATACAAAAACATTTTCAACTTGTTGCACTCCTATAGGACCTCTCCTTTATAGTTCCTGAGGAAGGTAACCAACCAAAGGTGTCCGAACCGTCGAAAAGTAAACTTTTCTTCTTTAGTCTCTGCCAACCAACGTTGTACTTATATTATTAACTTTCTATGCTGTAAAGTATAAAAGGCTTGAAGTTCCTTTGACAGTCTGAACATATTATAAATCCGACACTTAACATAAAGTTGCAAAAAATAACCCACCCTCCTTCGCTCTCGGTGCGCCAAAATTAAATTGCCTTATTTTTAATTTCTAGGAGATGAAGACATCTACTGGAAATATTAATAAACATTTAAAAATTGCAGGTTCAACCTGTAATAATTTCTTGGTAAGTGCTGGCATATCTACTGGCAAATTATCTAACTATAAAATTTCTTAATTATTGTGGTATGGTAATGTAATGAAGGAATAACTCTATTTATACAAAAGTTTATATTTTCAATATAAAATACAAATTTCAATTTTACTTTTAACTTATTTAGAAGAAGTAGAAAGTAAATTAGAAAGTAGAATTATATCTTTAAAAAAAATAAGATATAATTACTATCAGTAACTAAAATATCAAAAACTATAAAAAGTAGTCGCAAAAATACACATTTTTTAAGTGACTATAGTGCATTTAGTTGCTTGTTATCTCTTGAAATTTTTAGAGTGTGCTATTTTTATTATTTTTAATTGTAAATAATGGAGAATGTAAGTATTGGAAAAATGGACGATTTTCATAGCACAATTTTAGAAAATTTCTCTTTAATTTAGTTTATTTATTTTTTCCCAAGTGTAGAGACAATGGCATTTCTTCTAGAAGGCTTTTTTAGAAATCCTATTATATTGACAGTTATTATAACTGAACTTTTATACCTGTATTGAAATTTTTAATTACCACATGATTATGGGAGATGATTTTAACTCCCGCATTGTTATCTAAATCAAATAAATGAAAACACTGTTGAAAATACTCCTTTTTATCACTTACGTGAATAATTAGATTCAATTCCAAATAAAAGGGGAAAATTACCCACCGAACGATGGTTTGATGGGATGATGTTTGATGAATCTATACGGTCGTTCACCTTTAGACAATCCTGCAAATATTACATACGTCTCTACTCATGGCTCAAGGTGCAATTTATCTCTTTGATGATATAAAATCTTGAAATACCTGATGTTTCAGTCCCTCTGTTGTATTTGCGAGCTCAATAATTGTCAAACTGACTATTCTTATATCGGAATTATATTTTTTAATAAAACATAATCCCTTCCACTAGATAGGCCTTGCATTCATTTTGATACTTACGTTGGTCACATTATCCAAACTACAACTGGGTTTCTCAACTTAAATTAGAACTAACCTCTCAGTTGGTCGTTTGACACTTTTCCAGCCTTGGATCCACTCACTAATAATTGAAACAATTTTTATTTTTTTTATAATTGATGGACTTAAAAATAGATATTAAGCAATGAAATTACTTCGGCGATAGAAGAAATTTGAATTTATTAAGACGTGGGGAATATTATACAGAATTGACTTATAATTTATTGAGGCAAGAATTATTATCTAGCTACGCTCTTCAAATTTAAATAAAAGCATGATTTATATATTTGGCTTCTTGTATATATTTGATACTATTATTATGTTATCTGTACTCTCAGAGCCCGCTCTAGGGCCGGACAACCCGGACATTTGTCCGGGGCGCCATTTTGGTCGGCTGTAAGTGTGGAAAAAATATTTTTGTGTTAAATACTCAAATTTCACTAATCTATTTTTTCGTTCGCTAAAAATTTATAGTGCGTGGCGTATTTATATTATTTATGTCTTAAAGCTAAAAATGCTTACTTTATTATTGAAAAATTATCGCAGAATTTGTAAAGGAAGATGCTTGAACTTGTTTGAACAAGCATATACTTCTCTGAACAGAATAGCATTAGCACGCTTCAGATGTGAATGAAAATGCATAGAATTGCTTAAACAAATATATACACTGCTGGTAAAAAGTTTGGACCACCTAGAATAAAAAATGTATTATATTTATTTTTGTTAATTTAATGATTTGTTATGAATGAAATAAAATGTCAGCTTCAAAAATGTTATATACAATAATATAAGCGATAACAAATTCATTACAAAGTGTAAATCTTTCCCAAAAATAAATTTCGACTAAACGGCTTTTTCATCAAAGTGACCACCTCTCCGCTTAATTACTTCTCTTATAATTCTAGGCATTCTCTCAATCAATTTATTGATTGTTTCGAATTCAATATTACTCCACACACTGTACAGTATCTGCCACAGAGCATTTGGAGAATTAAGGCACTTGATACGAACTTTTCCATCTAGCTCGTCCCACAAAAGTTCAATTGGGTTGAAGACCGGGGATTGCGACAGCCAGACCATATTGACACATATTTTTTCATCCTCTTTTCCCTTAAGGTATTGTCTACATAATTTGGAACTATGTTTGGGGTCACTGTCCTGTTGCATAATGATTTTTTCCCCAATCAATCGCTGACCGCAGGCAAGACGTGATTCTAAAATGCTTTTATAATTTTCTTTTTTCATTATCTCGTCCATATGGACGAGATCATCTATTCCATACCTTCAAACGATGACCGAGCCCTCTCTGTGCATAACGGTGGGTATTATGCATTGTGGATGTAGTTTTTCTGAGCGGTAGGTTCCTCCAACCTTTACTGTGTAATCTTTGTATTTCAAGCCCACTCTGAACGTTTCTTCTTGTTTGCACCCTTTAGTAATGGTTTCAGCGTTGCAACTCTTCGTATTAAGTTCGCTTGACGAAGTCACCTTAGAACAGTTGAGACAGAAATTGGCCTCGAACTTGTTTTAATAAGCTCCCCTCTGATTTTTGGAGCTGTGAGTCGTCTGTTTCTTTTACTTCATAAAATAATGAACTTATCCTCACCTGTGATTGTTGATTTTGGTCTCCCGGAGCGGTGCAAATCTTCATGATCACCATATTTTTTAAACCGTTTCATAGCACGGTGAACACTATTTTTGAAATTTTAAGTTCAGCCGTTATTTTATGTAAAGTAGCAACAGTCAGTTCTTTAACTTTGCCCATTTTTTATTAATTCAAAAGAGGAAAAAACAACGTTGCAATAAGATGTACTTGTGAAGCTCAAGGAGTGAAATAATCCCAATTAGATAAAATAGAAGAAAAAGTCAGTAAATAATGATTTGTTGACAAACAATACAAAGTCCTAATCTATAAACAGAATCAATAATTTGATAGAAATTATTCTCTGTCAATTACTAACAATCCAAGAGGTAAATTGTTTCTCAAAGGGCAAAGTGTATTGTAATGTGTAGACCTTTGGGAAGAAATATAAATTATTTTAGAATTAAGTGAAAAGTATTAGTTAATATCTATGTAATATTGGTTGTTACTTAGTGCAATTCCAAGACTGGGTTTTTACGAAGGTTGGGTGAAACAATAGGAACAGTTAGAAAGGTAAAATACCTGTACTACAAGAAAAGGGAATTTCCCTTTGTTTCTCCCTTGAATGGAGGAGGGATGATATATATAGAGAACCTAAAATAGGAGATGAGGAGAATTGTTGTGGTGAAGAAAACCCTGCTCAGTGGAAATTTATAAAAGAGTGTCGTAGTGTTCGTTATACGAGAGTTAAGGCCCAACCTTCTGCTTAAAAACCCTTTTAATATTGTAAGTTGTACAAATTAATCTAGTTACTGCATTAAGTATTATTTTACTATAGTTTAAAGAATAAGATTTTATTTGTAGTCTAAATTGTTTAATTATATGTATTTCTTTTTTATGGTTATTTTCTAGTATTTTTTATCCTTTAATCAATCCAGATGAACACAGACCTCACGAGATCCCTTTAGAGAAGAGATAAATTAAAATTTATAATTATTTACTATTCTGAATTTCTATTTTAAAACCCCCCCAATTATACATAACATTACATATGGCATCCCTTGTGGGGACCGATGAGTCTGTGTGAGTCTGAATTGGCGAGGGTACTAACTCTTTGGTAAATTGATTCTGGGGAAGAGTTCGGCTGAAATAATTTCATAAAATTAACGTTATGTAAATATCTAAAATTGTTGTTATTGTGAGAAATGACGACGAAAGTAGAAAACAACACCGAATCTTCTTTCTTGTTGCTACTTCAGTCAATTTATTCTAAATTAGATGGGATAGAAACAAAATTGAAAAAAGCATTAGACACTATTTCTTGTGATAATAATCAAACTGAAAAGAATATATCGAGCGGTTTAAAAGATGAATTTCAAGGAAACAACAAAATCATTGGTAAAAGCTGTAAACTTGTTGAAGTACAAGTTACAGAATCCATCATGAGTTAAAAATAAAATTTTAAAATCGGTGAAGTATAAGATTAAAAATTTGGGAGGAAACAAAAACCTAAAACTGCACAAAACTAGAATTAGCAAAATTCAAAATAATAATTCAGATCGATTTCCTCCCTTACCAATACAACGGAGGGAAAGTAATAATTTCTGTAAGTCCAGAAAGTCATTGAACACAGTATTAACAGTTCAAATAGTTGAAACAAGCAAGAAAACTTTTTTCTATCATAAGAATTATTTTTTACTAATTAAATTTCCGAAAAATTTTTTGACCAATTATAAAATATGGGGAAATTCGGCCATTTATGGTCAAATTATTGGGTTATTCTTTACTTGGCACTATATCCCTGTCCGGTAACACATGGAGTTCGTGTTTACTCCATGAAGTGGTTCTCACTTCCGGTATACTAGAGTATAAACATATTAAAAACAAGATTCACGTCATTGATAATTTTACCTGATTGCGTCTTTTTACCCTATTGCAACAATTATTATATCGGATTTTAATTTTTTCCCAAGTACGATATTGGAAAATAATTTTTAATTGAGCAAAAATTATTGACCTAATGAAATGTTCATTTCAGAATCAATATATCAATGCTTCTTGACAAAATGTTAGAGTTTATATCATAACTTAAAGCTGTTTACTGTAAGCAGATTTGTATTTCATGGTAATTTCATTATTCGTAATTAAATTTATTGTTATTTTCCTTTCGTAAGATGGAGAAATGTATGTTATCTGAACACTTTTTTTTATACTACTTTTGATAAAGCATTTCTAAAAGTAATCATAACACTTTAAGCATCATCAACGAAGGTTGGGTGATTATATGTGCGATGGCAAAAACAAGCATATGTGAGTGATATACGACTGTGATATAAATCACGGATAAATATGTAAGCAAAGTGATTTGGCATATCTAATAAACGAAGTAAGATTTCCACGATTAATAACGACAATAACGGTTATGTTATGGAAGTAGAACTGGGACTTCATTATTAACATTATGGCAAAGGCGTCATGAGGAAATAAACTATTTATAATGAACCATGATCTGCAGCGCTAACAATTTAAGTGCGCAGCAACTTTACGACGATAAGCATTTAGTAGAATCATGACACAAGGTGAACTGGGCATTATGAATAAGGCACCACGATCTACTTGCTCCTGAAGGGCTTATACCCTTAATTGCACACTCTGATGGACATCAATGAATAAAAAATGAAATCTTCAAGTTTAATAGATTTTAATATAACGTTTGACAAAAATTGTCAATAAGATAATTTTTTATATTGATTAAATTAATAATAATTTTCTATTTTTATTACTTTTCTTACTTGTATAAATAGTTACAAAATATTATTTCTACTACTGTTTAATACAAATTAATATATTAATAACATATCAATTAGATTTATTTATTCCATGTATATTTATTGTTTTTTTGCTAATATTAAAGATATATGTAATTTATATTATGAAAAAAAATTTTTTTTTTGTTTTCTATTGAAAAAAAATTTTTTTGTTTCTCCAGAGGAAGCATTTGTAATGTGTAGACCTTTGGGAAGAAATATAAATTATTTTAGAATTAAGTGAAAATATTAGTTAATGTCTATGTAATATTGGTTGTTATTTAGTGCAATTCCAAGACTGGGTTTTTACGAAGGTTGGGTGAAACAATAGGAACAGTTAGAAAGGTAAAATACCTGTACTACAAGAAAAGGGAATTTCCCTTTGTTTCTCCCTTGAATGGAGGAGGGATGATATATATAGAGAACCTAAAATAGGAGATGAGGGGAATTGTTGTGGTGAAGAAAACTCTGCTCAGTGGAAATTTATAAAAGAGTGTCGTAGTGTTCGTTATACGAGAGTTAAGGCCCAACCTTCTGCTTAAAAACCCTTTTAATATTGTAAGTTGTATAAATTAATCTAGTTACTGCATAAGTATTATTTTATTATTAGTTAAGGAATAGGATTTTATTTGTAGTCTAAATTGTATAATTATATGTATTTCTTTTAAATGGTTATTTTCTAATTATTTTTATCCTTTAATCAATCCAGATGAACACAGACCTCACGAGATCCCTTTAGAGAAGATTTACATTATAAATTCTAATTACTTAATTATTAATTAAATTTACCCCCAAATAAACAATATTACAGTATATTATGTTAGATTTGATGGGGGAGGGCCACGCCTCATTCCACTGTGGAAGCACGAAGCTCGTGGCTTTGGGATTGCTAGTCCCCAGTTGAATAATCTGGTCTTCTATCCATTCCTTGATAGAAGAGTGAATGAGGCTCCTGGGAAACCGCAGAAGGGCTCCGAGCGTATAAAGGTATCCTTTGAGGTATATTATGTTAATAAAATATTTATTTTAAAAGGTGCCATTTAAATGGGGGAGGTATTATGCATAAATCACGTGACTGGAAAATTCTTATTACAATGTAACTATATTTTTCTTTAAAGAATCTTAGTAAATAACTAAATTTTTTTACTGATCCCAAACTTGTGATCTGTAGTGTATATGATCTGTAGTGAAGGGACGGCAATTTGTCTTTTATCCGGAGCTAAGTAACCGCCAGAGCACGCGCTGCGACTAGCCATAGAAGTGCAAAGGCTTAACTTTGCAAACAAATTAAGAACAAAACCAGTTAATTAATTCTAATTGCCAGAATTTACTTTTTGGATTGCACAGACGGCAAAATCCATCTGACAGTGCGAATTTATTGAATTTCTTTTTTTTCACTTTTTCCTAATTTTCTCGAAATTGGCTGCAACGATTTTCTTTAAACGTTGAATACTATCTATACATATAAATTCTTATCACATTTATTTGTCATATTTTTCTGAAGTAACAATAGCAGTATGCTTTTCTCTAAAATATCACTAAAATAACTGATTAGCAATATGCTTTTCTATAAAGTACCACTAAAATAACTGATGACTGATGAAGTCCCGAAAATAAAACTTTTGAGACAAACAAATACTGCGAAAAATAAGATTCAAAAAACGTTGTAAACGAAAAAAATGATGTTCCTGATCAAAATTATGCTCTGTGGACAAAGTCTGCATTTTCTCTCTTAGTCTAGATTTGACATCCCTAAATTTATTTATTCTACTGCCGCAATTTAGGGAAAAGAAATCTGTTATAAAACAAACACTCTTCATTCCTTTATTGTATGATTCATTTGCAAATAAACGGTTAGAGGACATGTATTACAGATAAATAAAGGAGGTTAGGATATACTATTTACTTAAATAAGATTGCATTGTATGATAGCAAGCTCTTTATCAATCAAGTAGCCATGCTTGTGACGGCAATTTGCAGGACAATTTAAGTCTTGGGATAGAACACCCTTCACAATTATTTGGAAGAATATTTAAAATCGGTATTAAATATAATAAATACATGTAACTTAATGAGAGAGAAAATAACTTAATTATTTTTAGAGTCACAATTAGCCCCCAATTAATTGAATAATTAATAAAAGACGTAAAAAAAAAAAAAAAATAGAGCTAGGGAACAGATATTTTTTTTTTCTAACTGCTTTAAAATTACAATCGTTGTAGATAAAGTTTGTACTAAAAAAACAGTACTGCATAAAACAAACAAAAAAAATTCAAATTTTACATTTTAGTTGAAATAAATAAGAAAAATAGTTAAAAACGAATAAAATTAACGTTTCTGAATTCACCGCCAGGTAACAGCACTTACTTAACCTAGAATTTGTAGTAGTTCAAATAATTGCCGCTAGAAAGCATAAGCTTGTAGATATACAGAATTGTAGTTCCAAAGTTTGCCACCCGATCACAGCGCCATCGTGTGATAGACAATTTTTCAAAATGCTCTTTTGGAAGGGATTAGCGTAATGGACTCCCAAAAACAATCTTAGGAAGTAGCGACACCTAGTGACAAACTATATAACCATAAATGAAATTGATTTCTCAGTAGGTGTTGCTATCTGGTGGCCATGTTTATAACTACAAATATACTAATTTTAATAAATTCGTTACTTTATTATTTAAAAACAAAAAAAATCTGGTATGAAGCGCTCACAAGATGTACACTATAATTGAAAAAAAAAGCGTTCATTTTTAAATTAGAAATAAATGAATATATTAATTATGTTAATATATATTAATAAAATTCAAATATTTTTTTTATCTTTTTTCAACATGATATTTCTTTTGCAAGCTATTAATATAATTCTTGGCATTTTATTTGCCAAGATATTTTTCTGGAATATTGATAGACTTTATTCATTTGTACAAGTTATTTTAGGGAAGGAGTTTGAGGGATCTCCTCGTAGGTATTAAGTAATAACTTTACAAACTTATACAAATAACCTATGTATATCTTTCCTCCAAAGCCTCAGAGTTAAAATAAAATAAGTGGTTTAACTTTTCTTTGTTTTCTATATCTAGTAAGTCAGCAAAAACATAAGAACTGAGTGAAGGTAAATAGCTATTTAACAACCTCCGCTAATTTAACAACATTCCAAAATTAAGTGCATAATATTATCATTTTTGCCCACCGCACAAGTAAAACAACTCTTTTAGGATCAAATAAATGGGGCTATTCCATTATAAAAAATCCTGAGGTTACGATCACTAGCTACTCTAATTTGAGCTACCAATCTGGTTTTAATATTTACATATAAACTACCATTAGCCAAAGGATATATCAATCTATAGTGGATGTTATATGAAGAGTTAAGTACTTCATTGATGTCAGTTTAGAGAAAAAAAGTTTTAAAGTTATTAGAGACCACGACTGCATGCTGCGCCTCCCATATGTCCAGGGCTCCTATAAAATAAATATTTCTCTCAAAAGACCCACCCGCTTAAAAGGATTGTCAGTACCATCCAAAAGCTTCACAAGCCTTCTCTAGCGTATCTTCAGAGGTGAGCTGCTTTACATCGATAAAATCTTCAGCCAGAATCTTATAGATTTCTTAAAAATCTTGGGTTTCCCTTGCCGACATTCAACTTCCAGCGAACGAAACTATTGGGGACACGTCGTGGCAGATTTAAGAGCAACTTTAAGAATATCAATTGGACATGAAGTAGTTCAAGGCCCAATTTTTGAACTGATCCCAATCTTCTGATCGGTAGTGTATATATTCTTAAGGGGCGGCAATTTGTTTTTTCGTCCGGGGCGACGTAACCGCTAGAGCGGGCGCTGGTATTCTGTTATTCTTATAAACCGATTCACTTGGTTTATAAGAATACACAGAGTATTCTTCAAAAAAATGAATCATTTGTGAGCGATCTTAATACCCCCAATCCTAGCTGACACTTCGCCGAGAGGGTCCGCCGACGAGGAGCCTGGACAACCAGACCCCCCAGCAACCACCCTCTCATGGCTTCCTTCAACCGGGGCGGACTGATTGCCCCCCGGAGTTCCAATCATCGCAGGTGTACCTTCTCCTGAACCTAGGGACCCACCGCCTGCCGATGACAGCGAGCTGAGCGAGCCTTTAACCTCGCCCCTTTTTTTTAAGTTTTTATTTTTATGTGGTTCACTCATATTGTTCCCACGATAAATGAGGATCTAAACGGTCGCCTATGATAAAGCCTCTTACCACAAGAAGGCTACGATACAATGGGGTGTCGCCGGGTGCCCCAAGGTGACCGCTACCGCAGATACATTTAAAAACCCTGTACGCATCCAGCCTTGACGCGCATCTCTTCTCGGCTTGGGTGGGGATACCTGAAAAAGGGCATGACAGGATACCAAGGAAGAGGGAAGAGGAAAGTGGGAGACCGGAGGGGCTTTACTCCGGCCCGCCATAACCCCGTTCGCCACCACCCTAAGGAGGTGCCCGGACCACACCACGTGGAGGAGGGGATGGCTTGGAGAGTTAGAGCGGTCAGAGACGCACAAGGCACTCTGACCTGCCCCCCTTGTGGTCCTTGTGGAATATTTAAAATCGGTATTAAATATAATAAATACATGTAACTTAATGAGAGAGAAAATAACTTAATTATTTTTAGAGTCACAATTAGCCCCCAATTAATTGAATAATTAATAAAAGACGTAAAAAAAAAAAAAAAAATAGAGCTAGGGAATAAATATAATTTTTTTTTTTCTAACTGCTTAAAAAATGTAATTGTTGTAGATAAAGTTTGTTCTAAAAAAACAGTACTGCATTCTTATAAAACAAACAACCAAAATTCAAATTTTACATTTTAGTTGTAATAAAAAAGAAAAATAGTTAAAAAAGGAATAAAATTAACGTTACTGAATTCACCGCCAGGTACCAGCACTTACTTAACCTAGAATTAGTAGTAGTTCAAATAATTGCCACTAGAAAGCATAAGCTTGTAGATATACACAATTGTAGTTCCAAAATTTGCCACCCGATCGCAGCGCCATCCTTTGATAGACAATTTTTCAAAATGCGCTTTTGCAAGGGACGGGAAGTGGTTAGCGTAAAAAACAATCTTTGGAAGTAGCGACACCTAGTGACAAACTATATAACCATAAATGAAATTGATTTCTCAGTAGGTGTTGTTATCTGGTGGCCATGTTTATAACTACAAATATACTAATTTTAATAAATTCGTTACTTTATTAATTAAAAACAAAGAAAAATCTGGTATAAAGCACTCACAAGATGTACATTATAATTAAAAAAAAAAGCGTTCATTTTTAAATTAGAAATAAATGAATATATTAATTATGTTAATATATATTAATAAAATTCAAATTTTTTTTTTATCTTTTTTCAACATGATATTTCTTTTGCAAGCTATTAATATAATTCTTGGCATTTTATTTGCCAAGATATTTTTCTGGAATATTGATAGACTTTATTCATTTGTACAAGTTATTTTAGGGAAGGAGTTTGAGGGATCTCCTCGTAGGTATTAAGTAATAACTTTACAAACTTATACAAATAACCTATGTATATCTTTCCTCCAAAGCCTCAGAGTTAAAATAAAATAAGTGGTTTAACTTTTCTTTGTTTTCTATATCTAGTAAGTCAGCAAAAACATAAGAACTGAGTGAAGGTAAATAGCTATTTAACAACCTCCGCTAATTTAACAACATTCCAAAATTAAGTGCATAATATTATCATTTTTGCCCACCGCACAAGTAAAACAACTCTTTTAGGATCAAATAAATGGGGCTATTCCATTATAAAAAATCCTGAGGTTACGATCACTAGCTACTCTAATTTGAGCTACCAATCTGGTTTTAATATTTACATATAAACTACCATTAGCCAAAGGATATATCAATCTATAGTGGATGTTATATGAAGAGTTAAGTACTTCATTGATGTCAGTTTAGAGAAAAAAAGTTTTAAAGTTATTAGAGACCACGACTGCATGCTGCGCCTCCCATATGTCCAGGGCTCCTATAAAATAAATATTTCTCTCAAAAGACCCACCCGCTTAAAAGGATTCTCAGTACCATCGAAAAGCTTCACAAGCCTTCTCTAGCGTATCTTCAGAGGTGAGCTGCTTTACATCGATAAAATCTTCAGCCAGAATCTTATAGATTTCTTAAAAATCTTGGGTTTCCCTTGCCGACATTCAACTTCCAGCGAACGAAACTATTGGGGACACGTCGTGGCAGATTTAAGAGCAACTTTAAGAATATCAATTGGACATGATCGACTATAGTGAAGTAGTTCAAGGCCCAATTTTTGAACTGATCCCAATCTTCTGATCGGAAGTGTATATATTCTTAAGGGGCGGCAATTTGTTTTTCGTCCGGGGCGACGTAACCGCTAGAGCAGGCGCTGGTACTCTGTGTATTCTTATAAACCGATTCACTTTATCATTTTTTGTTTGAATATCCACCATTAGCACCAGTTAGAAAACATTTCATAGAAAAGCTAATTTAGATCTGTCATATTTGAAAAATCTAACTGATTCAGTTGAAAAATTACTGGTAATCGATTCGTTAGCTTAGGCTCATTTAGTTTATCAGTATCTTTGTGAATCTACTTCTTTTAGAAGTTATCTCCCTCCAACTACATAAATGAAAATGGAGATTTGTTATATTTTATAAAATGTTATATTATTATACAAAATATTTGTTATATAAACAAGCCAGAAATTAAGTTGGCTGGGGCCAAAGAAGAAACGTTTTATTTTTAAAAAAGTTTATTCGACGTTTTGGACACCTTTGACCATATTTCCACACAATAACCTCCTCCAACATTTTGCTCTCCATTCGTCCTTAATCGTTCCTGAGGAAGGACACCTAAGGTGTTCAGAACGACGAATAAACTTTTTTAAAAATTAAAAGTTTCTTCTTTGGCCCCAGCCATTTAATTTTTTTCTTGTTTATATAACAATGGCCAAACATAACTATTATTTACATTGATAGAGATTTCTTATATTTTAGCTTTTCCTTCGATTTCCTCGTATTTATTTGTGTATGTTTTATTATATTTCATTAATTTTGATATTACCATGTCAGGCCATTCTATTTAGAACATAATAATTATTTCGAATATTTCCAGCTATTTTCTAGAATTATTAATACTTATTTACTTTAATAATTACAGGCTGTTTATTTAAATATTATTTGCATATATGTTACTTCTTTTTAAATAGAATTAGAATTAGAATGCTGCAGGGGGGACTAAAAGCCTGGCACCGCAACCTCCCTATTGAGGCTTATTGTGCCAACCCCTCAAATCTAGTAGCGGAAGCCCCCCTCTTCATGAGGTCCAAAACCTTCCCCACCAGTCCCTCCTGGAGCACGATTTCCTTCGGTCTCAACGTGCCGAAGATCTCGTACCTCAGTCTAGCGATTGCAACGGAATCAAACAGCAGGTGAGAGGTCCTCTCCTGCTCCTCCTGACATAGTCTGCACAAGGGCTCTACATCTACCAACCCCACCTTGTGCAGATATTTTTTGAACCTTGCCATGCCCAGTAAGCAGGCCCGTTATCAGAGAAATCTGATACCTGCTTAGACCCAGGATGTATCTGGTCCTTCTTTCACACAGCTCTGGCATAACCATTGTGCCGTGTTTCGCTCCAGTACTCAGCCTCCAGTATCGGTTATGTTCCCTCCGAGTCCAGTCTCTCAGAGCCATACCATACTTTTGGCCACCCCTAGAACAGGTTCCGGTCCGAGGAAAGGAGTGTTCGCTCCCTCCCTGGCCAGTTGGTCGGCTATTTCATTTCCCATGATCCCCTTATGCCCCATACTAGCCGCACTTTGTTGTGCCGGGCTAATGCCTCCAGGGAGTCTCTACCCACCCTGACCACAGAGGAGGTGATTCTGAACGCCCGAAGAGCGTTCAGCGCCGCCTGGCTGTCCGAGAAGATGCATATCTCTCTATTTCTAGAGTCCATACGCAGCACAGATCTTTATTGCATAAACTTCAGCCTGGAATACTGTGGAGTAACCCCCGAGAGGCCTCGCAATACGTACCTCCGGTTTGACCCCATAAATCCCGGCTCCATTTCCGCAGGCCATTTTGGACCCATCCGTAAACCAGGATACCCCAATCCGGCCCCGTTTCTCCTAACTTTTAGCCCACTCCGACCGTGACGTTACTAGCACTTGGAAGGGGAGCACAAAGTGGAACGTTGGACAACTCACCTCCCCAGCCATCCTAAGGATAGGGCCAGGGTCTACCTTCTGAATAATGTCCAAGTGCTTGGCAAGGGAGCTTCTATGCTTCCATTGGCCATTGTTCATTAGTCTGTACGCACTGGCTCTCGCCTCCGCCTGTATTAAAAGATGAAGGGGAGGCAACCCCAGCAGGCCTCTAATGCAGTCGTTGGGGCACTACAAAACGCCCCCGAAATCAGCATGCACGCCAGTCTCTGAACCCTAGAGAGGCTCTTCCTCGCGCCTTGCTGTTCCGTTTTCGGCCACCAAACCACTGCTCCGTAGGTCAGGACAGGTATGATGGTTCGTTTGTAAAGCAAGTGGGCCATTTTTGGGGAAAGACCCCATGTTTTACCACAAGTTCTGGTGACTCCACAGAGAGACTTTTTTGCCTTCTGTGTAACATACTGAAGATGTGCTCCCCAGGTGAGTTTGGCGTCCAACATGATCCCCAAATATTTCACCTGTCCACACACATCTAGAGTTCTTCCGAAGAAGCTCAGTGTGCTAAAACAATCCACATTCCTTCTTCTGGTAAATGGAACCAAGGTGGTCTTGGATGGGTTGACCATCAAGTCGACCCTTCCGCACCACCCCTCCACTACTCGCAGGGCATCCTGTAGTAACTCACTAACCACAGTTTCGTGTCTGCCCCTGACCACAATCACCACATCATCCGCATAGCCAAGGACAGAACAACCACTGCGATCAAGCTTCACAAGAAGTTCGTCTACAACCATGCACCACAAGAGAGGAGACAAGACTCCCCCTTGAGGGCATCCCCTTGTAGCCGTAGTTTCAAGCGTCTCCTCATAGAGGCTAGCTAAGATCTTTCTAGTTCTGAGCACGCTGCCAATCCACCCGGTAATGGTCCGATTCACCCCGTGCCTTTCCAAAGCTAGTGTAATTGAGCTGTAGGTCGTGTTGCTGAAGGCACCCTCAATGTCCAGAAACACTCCCACAGCCACTTCCCTGCCATATACTGCCGCCTCCATTTCTCCAAAAAGGGAGTGGATGGCCGTCTCGCAGGATTTACCCCTCTGGTAGGCATGCTGGTTAACATGCAGGGGCCGCAGTTGAAGCACTGTACCCCTGATGTGCAGATCTACCAGTTTTTCCAACACTTTCATCATAAATGAAGAAAGGCTGATCGGCCTAAAATCCTTAGCCTGGGTATGAGTTCTCTTCCCAGGCTTCGAAATAAAGACAATTCTTACAGGCCTCCATACCAATGGAATATGGTTAAGGGCCACACTTGCCCTCATGACCCTGCAAAATTATAGGAGTGAGAATGTCACTTCCCTGTTGCAATAGAACGGGAAGAATACCATCAGGCCCCGGCGACTTGTAGGGCTTAAAATGTTGTATCGCACACTTAATCTTATTAAATGTGACACATTCTTTGGCCACGGTCCGATCCCCCCTGGATCCGGGCCTACCCCCTGGATCCATTCGTGATTCATCCCGCGGGCCTACCGTGGTCACTATCGAGCCAGGGAAGTACGCCTGGTCCATATGCTCCAGTGTATCCCTTCCCGTCTCCGTAAAGCCGCCGTCAGATATCCTGATTGTTCCCAACGGATTTGTCGGTACCCTTGAAAGTATTCTGTGAAGTCTAGCCCCTTCGGAGGTCGTTGCTACCTCCTCGCACAGCTTCCTCCACGAGTCCATTTTAGCTTTCCTAATAGCTAAATTGTAAGAGGTGAGGGCCTCACGGTACTCCCTCCATATACCCCTCCTCTTCGCCGCGTTGAACAGTCTTCTCGCTCTAGCGCGGAGGCCTGCCAGCTGGTCATTCCACCAGCTGACTCCTTTGGTGGATGTACGCACCACTTCCGCGCAATTTTCCCGGAAAGCATCCAAGATTACTCACTGCATTTGATCTGCAGCGTCCTCGATGTCATTCAGGGTCTTAAAAGAGCGTTTGACTGAACCGATGTTATGGCTGAGGTCCCGCCTAGATGAGTCCCAGTCTGTTCGCCTGGGATTCCTGAAGGCCCGAGTTTCCCTGCAGCTGGCCAGGATATCAAACCTAATGTACATGTGGTCTGACAGTGAGGGTTCCTGGGACACATGCCAGTCTCTTACCAGGGTCGAAATAAAGTTGGTCCCTAAGGTGGGATCGATCACCTCCCTGCGATTAATGTTGCAGAAAGTTGCATCTTCTCCTTCGTTTATTATGCTTAGTTTACTAGACAAAATAAAATCAAGGAGTGACTTACCTCTGTTATTGGTGTCGGAGCTTCCCCACACAGTGTAGTGCGAGTTAGCATCGCAACCAATTATGAGCTGCAGGCCGTGTTCCCTGCACCAGGTGACCAGCTTCCGCATCGCCTCTGACGGTGGCGGCGCCGGTGAGTCGTACGGAAGGTACGTGGAGGCCAGCACTAGCTCCCTGGTCCCCTCTTCCGTCCGTAGTTTAACTCTCATTGCAGTCTCAATTCCATCAGCAGCAACGAGGTTATTTCTTCCCTAATATACATACAACTCCTGGGATTCGCCAGGCTGCGATCATAGATTATCTTACCTGTTGCTTCTCCAAGCTCCGCAACTCTCCCCCGGACCAGCCAGAGCTCTTGAATGAGGGCGATGGAGATGTTCTCTCTGACGAGATATTCGAACAGGGCCGACGATGCTCACCTACTGTGATGGAGGTTTACTTGGAGTAACCTCCATCGGAGAGTGGGGTCCCTCGCCTTCCTGTCCATCCTTCCTCGGCCTGGATATCACCCGGAACCTGACGAGATCCATCTCGAGGAAAACCTCGAGCCCGGATCTCCTCAGTCTCTCCAAGGTCCGGTCAGCCACATCGAAGACCAGGGCTTGCCTCTGAGTCTCCTCTCTTCTGCTGATGAGTCTCCAGTCCGCCGTCTCCAAGTCCTCATTTTGGATGCGGAGCTTGTCCAAGACGACCGCTGGAGAAGCCTCCCTTAGGGAGCCAGATATCCATACGGATACCTTAGCCGACCTAAGTATGTCTCTGGCGAGCCCTACCCTCAGCCTGCCCTCCCCAACTTGGAGAGTGGGGACCAACTGCTCCAGCCAGAGGCGCGTAGCCTCATTGTTGCAAACAACAACGAGAACGCCCCTGGACCAGTAGCACCCCCTAAACTGAGGCCTCCTCTCGCCCACTATATTGGCGACGATCTCAGCCTGTATCCGCTCCGCCTGACTTTCTGTCAGACGGTCACTCCGGATACTCCTCAAGAGCGATCGCCATTCGATGGGAGCTAAGGACATCCCTAAAGGAACCCGAAGGAACCTCGTCGGGACCCCTTGCCCGCTTGCTTTCCCTTGAGGGAACACTCGGCTCGGTGCTTGGCGTGCTCACCTCCGATCTCATCCGCTTGGGAGTCCGCAGAGATGCGTGGGGGGCGGCAACCTGTGCCACCCTCCTCACATCCCCACCGGCACCACCCCGGGCAGTCGAGGTCCCAGCTACGCCAGCCCTCACCGGTTGCGTGGAAGAGGCCCTCTCCCGCTGCATCCTCTTCCACACACAATTGGGGATCCACTCTCTTCCCCCACCAGCAGCCCTGCGCCTCGTCTCCTGTCTGCGCTTGGCTCCACTGGGCCTTTTGTGAGCGATCTTAATATCCCCAATCCTAGCTGACACTTCGCCGAGAGCTGAGGGTCCGCCGACGAGGAGCCTGGACAACCAGACCCCCCAGCAACCACCCTCTCATGGCTTCCTTCAACCGGGGCGGACTGATTGCCCCCCGTAGTTCCAATCATCGCAGGTGTAGCTTCCCTAGAGCCTAGGGACCCACCGCCTGCCGATGACAGCGAGCTGAGCGAACCTTTAACCTCACCCCTTTTCTTTAAGTTTTTATTTTTATTTTTATGTGGTTCACTCATATTGTTCCCACGATAAATGAGGATCTAAACGGTCGCCTGTGATAGAGCCTCCTACCACAAGAAGGCTACGATACAATGGGGTGTCGCCCGGTGCCCCAAAGTGACCGCTACCGCACATATATTTAAACACCCTGTACGCATCCAGCCTTGACGCGCATCTCTTCTCGGCTTGAGTGGGGATACCTGAAAAAGGGCATGACAGGATACCAAGGAAGAGGGAGGAGGAAAGTGGAGACCGGAGGGGGTTTACTCCGGCCCGCCATATCCCCGTTCGCCACCACCCTAAGGAGGTGCCAGGACCACACCACGTGGAGGAGGGGTTGGCTTGGGGAGTTAAAGCGGTCAGAGACGCACAAGGCACTCTGACCTGTCCCCCTTGTGGTCCTTGTGGAATATTTTAAATCGGTATTAAATATAATAAATACATGTAACTTAATGAGAGTGAAAATAACTTAATTAATTTTAGAGTCACAATTAGCCCCCAATTAATTGCCCTCCATAATTGAATAATTAATAAAAGACGTAAAAAAGTTAGTTTAGTTGTAAGGAACAAATATAATTTTTTTTTTCTAACTGCTTTAAAAATGTAATTGTTGTAGATAAAGTTTGTTCTAAAAAAACAGCACTGCATTCTTATAAAACAAACAAACAAAATTCAAATTTTACATTTTAGTTGTAATAAAAAAGAAAAATAGTTAAAAAACGAATAAAATTAACGTTTCTGAATTCACCGCCAGGTACCAGCACTTACTTAACTAAGAATTAGTAGTAGTTCAAATAATTGCCACTAGAAAGCATAAGCTTGTAGATATACACAATTGTAGTTCCAAAATTTGCCACCCGATCGCAGCGCCATCCTTTGATAGACAATTTTTCAAAATGTGCTTTTGGAAGGAACGGGTAGTGGTTAGAGTAAAAAACAATCTTTGGAAGTAGCGACACCTAGTGACAAACTATATAACCATAAATGAAATTGATTTCTCAGTAGGTGTTGTTATCTGGTGGCCATGTTTATAACTACAAATATACTAATTTTAATAAATTCGTTACTTTATTAATTAAAAACAAAAAAAAATCTGGTATAAAGCACTCACAAGATGTACATTATAATTAAAAAAAAAAGCGTTCATTTTTAAATTAGAAATAAATGAATATATTAATTATGTTAATATATATTAATAAAATTCAAATTTTTTTTTTATCTTTTTTCAACATGATATTTCTTTTGCAAGCTATTAATATAATTCTTGGCATTTTATTTGCCAAGATATTTTTCTGGAATATTGATAGACTTTATTCATTTGTACAAGTTATTTTAGGGAAGGAGTTTGAGGGATCTCCTCGTAGGTATTAAGTAATAACTTTACAAACTTATACAAATAACCTATGTATATCTTTCCTCCAAAGCCTCAGAGTTAAAATAAAATAAGTGGTTTAACTTTTCTTTGTTTTCTATATCTAGTAAGTCAGCAAAAACATAAGAACTGAGTGAAGGTAAATAGCTATTTAACAACCTCCGCTAATTTAACAACATTCCAAAATTAAGTGCATAATATTATCATTTTTGCCCACCGCACAAGTAAAACAACTCTTTTAGGATCAAATAAATGGGGCTATTCCATTATAAAAAATCCTGAGGAACGATCACTAGCTACTCTAATTTGAGCTACAATCTGGTTTAATGGATACCTAATATTTACATATAAACTCCATTAGCCAAGGATATATCAATCTATAGTGGATGTTATATGAAGAGTTAAGTACTTCATTGATGTCAGTTTAGAGAAAAAAAGTTTTAAAGTTATTAGAGACCACGACTGCATGCTGCGCCTCCCATATGTCCAGGGCTCCTATAAAATAAATATTTCTCTCAAAAGACCCACCCGCTTAAAAGGATTCTCAGTACCATCGAAAAGCTTCACAAGCCTTCTCTAGCGTATCTTCAGAGGTGAGCTGCTTTACATCGATAAAATCTTCAGCCAGAATCTTATAGATTTCTTAAAAATCTTGGGTTTCCCTTGCCGACATTCAACTTCCAGCGAACGAAACTATTGGGGACACGTCGTGGCAGATTTAAGAGCAACTTTAAGAATATCAATTGGACATGATCGACTATAGTGAAGTAGTTCAAGGCCCAATTTTTGAACTGATCCCAATCTTCTGATCGGAAGTGTATATATTCTTAAGGGGCGGCAATTTGTTTTTCGTCCGGGGCGACGTAACCGCTAGAGCAGGCGCTGGTACTCTGTGTATTCTTATAAACCGATTCACTTTATCATTTTTTGTTTGAATATCCACCATTAGCACCAGTTAGAAAACATTTCATAGAAAAGCTAATTTAGATCTGTCATATTTGAAAAATCTAACTGATTCATTTGAAAAATTACTGGTAATCGATTCGTTAGCTTAGGCTCATTTAGTTTATCAGTATCTTTGTGAATCTACTTCTTTTAGAAGTTATCTCCCTCCAACTACATAAATGAAAATGGAGATTTGTTATATTTTATAAAATGTTATATTATTATACAAAATATTTGTTATATAAACAAGCCAGAAATTAAGTTGGCTGGGGCCAAAGAAGAAACGTTTTATTTTTAAAAAAGTTTATTCGACGTTTTGGACACCTTTGACCATATTTCCACACAATAACCTCCTCCAACATTTTGCTCTCCATTCGTCCTTAATCGTTCCTGAGGAAGGACACCTAAGGTGTTCAGAACGACGAATAAACTTTTTTAAAAATTAAAAGTTTCTTCTTTGGCCCCAGCCATTTAATTTTTTTCTTGTTTATATAACAATGGCCAAACATAACTATTATTTACATTGATAGAGATTTCTTATATTTTAGCTTTTCCTTCGATTTCCTCGTATTTATTTGTGTATGTTTTATTATATTTCATTAATTTTGATATTACCATGTCAGGCCATTCTATTTAGAACATAATAATTATTTCGAATATTTCCAGCTATTTTCTAGAATTATTAATACTTATTTACTTTAATAATTACAGGCTGTTTATTTAAATATTATTTGCATATATGTTACTTCTTTTTAAATAGAATTAGAATTAGAATGCTGCAGGGGGGACTAAAAGCCTGGCACCGCAACCTCCCTATTGAGGCTTATTGTGCCAACCCCTCAAATCTAGTAGCGGAAGCCCCCCTCTTCATGAGGTCCAAAACCTTCCCCACCAGTCCCTCCTGGAGCACGATTTCCTTCGGTCTCAACGTGCCGAAGATCTCGTACCTCAGTCTAGCGATTGCAACGGAATCAAACAGCAGGTGAGAGGTCCTCTCCTGCTCCTCCTGACATAGTCTGCACAAGGGCTCTACATCTACCAACCCCACCTTGTGCAGATATTTTTTGAACCTTGCCATGCCCAGTAAGCAGGCCCGTTATCAGAGAAATCTGATACCTGCTTAGACCCAGGATGTATCTGGTCCTTCTTTCACACAGCTCTGGCATAACCATTGTGCCGTGTTTCGCTCCAGTACTCAGCCTCCAGTATCGGTTATGTTCCCTCCGAGTCCAGTCTCTCAGAGCCATACCATACTTTTGGCCACCCCTAGAACAGGTTCCGGTCCGAGGAAAGGAGTGTTCGCTCCCTCCCTGGCCAGTTGGTCGGCTATTTCATTTCCCATGATCCCCTTATGCCCCATACTAGCCGCACTTTGTTGTGCCGGGCTAATGCCTCCAGGGAGTCTCTACCCACCCTGACCACAGAGGAGGTGATTCTGAACGCCCGAAGAGCGTTCAGCGCCGCCTGGCTGTCCGAGAAGATGCATATCTCTCTATTTCTAGAGTCCATACGCAGCACAGATCTTTATTGCATAAACTTCAGCCTGGAATACTGTGGAGTAACCCCCGAGAGGCCTCGCAATACGTACCTCCGGTTTGACCCCATAAATCCCGGCTCCATTTCCGCAGGCCATTTTGGACCCATCCGTAAACCAGGATACCCCAATCCGGCCCCGTTTCTCCTAACTTTTAGCCCACTCCGACCGTGACGTTACTAGCACTTGGAAGGGGAGCACAAAGTGGAACGTTGGACAACTCACCTCCCCAGCCATCCTAAGGATAGGGCCAGGGTCTACCTTCTGAATAATGTCCAAGTGCTTGGCAAGGGAGCTTCTATGCTTCCATTGGCCATTGTTCATTAGTCTGTACGCACTGGCTCTCGCCTCCGCCTGTATTAAAAGATGAAGGGGAGGCAACCCCAGCAGGCCTCTAATGCAGTCGTTGGGGCACTACAAAACGCCCCCGAAATCAGCATGCACGCCAGTCTCTGAACCCTAGAGAGGCTCTTCCTCGCGCCTTGCTGTTCCGTTTTCGGCCACCAAACCACTGCTCCGTAGGTCAGGACAGGTATGATGGTTCGTTTGTAAAGCAAGTGGGCCATTTTTGGGGAAAGACCCCATGTTTTACCACAAGTTCTGGTGACTCCACAGAGAGACTTTTTTGCCTTCTGTGTAACATACTGAAGATGTGCTCCCCAGGTGAGTTTGGCGTCCAACATGATCCCCAAATATTTCACCTGTCCACACACATCTAGAGTTCTTCCGAAGAAGCTCAGTGTGCTAAAACAATCCACATTCCTTCTTCTGGTAAATGGAACCAAGGTGGTCTTGGATGGGTTGACCATCAAGTCGACCCTTCCGCACCACCCCTCCACTACTCGCAGGGCATCCTGTAGTAACTCACTAACCACAGTTTCGTGTCTGCCCCTGACCACAATCACCACATCATCCGCATAGCCAAGGACAGAACAACCCCTGCGATCAAGCTCCACAAGAAGTTCGTCTACAACCATGCACCACAAGAGAGGAGACAAGACTCCCCCTTGAGGGCTTCCCCTTGTAATTGAGCTGTAGGTCGTGTTGCTGAAGGCACCCTCAATGTCCAGAAACACTCCCACAGCCACTTCCCTGCCATATACTGCCGCCTCCAATTCTCCAAAAAGGGAGTGGAGGGCCGTCTCGCAGGATTTACCCCTCTGGTAGGCATGCTGGTTAACATGCAGGGGCCGCAGTTGAAGCACTGTACCCCTGATGTGCAGATCTACCAGTTTTTCCAACACTTTCATCATAAATGAAGAAAGGCTGATCGGCCTAAAATCCTTAGCCTGGGTATGAGTTCTCTTCCCAGGCTTCGAAATAAAGACAATTCTTACAGGCCTCCATACCAATGGAATATGGTTAAGGGCCACACTTGCCCTCATGACCCTGCAAAATTATAGGAGTGAGAATGTCACTTCCCTGTTGCAATAGAACGGGAAGAATACCATCAGGCCCCGGCGACTTGTAGGGCTTAAAATGTTGTATCGCACACTTAATCTTATTAAATGTGACACATTCTTTGGCCACGGTCCGATCCCCCCTGGATCCGGGCCTACCCCCTGGATCCATTCGTGATTCATCCCGCGGACCTACCGTGGTCACTATCGAGCCAGGGAAGTACGCCTGGACCATATGCTCCAGTGTATCCCTTCCCGTCTCCGTAAAGCCGCCGTCAGATATCCTGATTGTTCCCAACGGATTTGTCGGTACCCTTGAAAGTATTCTGTGAAGTCTAGCCCCTTCGGAGGTCGTTGCTACCTCCTCGCACAGCTTCCTCCACGAGTCCATTTTAGCTTTCCTAATAGCTAAATTGTAAGAGGTGAGGGCCTCACGGTACTCCCTCCATATACCCCTCCTCTTCGCCGCGTTGAACAGTCTTCTCGCTCTAGCGCGGAGGCCTGCCAGCTGGTCATTCCACCAGCTGACTCCTTTGGTGGATGTACGCACCACTTCCGCGCAATTTTCCCGGAAAGCATCCAAGATTACTCACTGCATTTGATCTGCAGCGTCCTCGATGTCATTCAGGGTCTTAAAAGAGCGTTTGACTGAACCGATGTTATGGCTGAGGTCCCGCCTAGATGAGTCCCAGTCTGTTCGCCTGGGATTCCTGAAGGCCCGAGTTTCCCTGCAGCTGGCCAGGATATCAAACCTAATGTACATGTGGTCTGACAGTGAGGGTTCCTGGGACACATGCCAGTCTCTTACCAGGGTCGAAATAAAGTTGGTCCCTAAGGTGGGATCGATCACCTCCCTGCGATTAATGTTGCAGAAAGTTGCATCTTCTCCTTCGTTTATTATGCTTAGTTTACTAGACAAAATAAAATCAAGGAGTGACTTACCTCTGTTATTGGTGTCGGAGCTTCCCCACACAGTGTAGTGCGAGTTAGCATCGCAACCAATTATGAGCTGCAGGCCGTGTTCCCTGCACCAGGTGACCAGCTTCCGCATCGCCTCTGACGGTGGCGGCGCCGGTGAGTCGTACGGAAGGTACGTGGAGGCCAGCACTAGCTCCCTGGTCCCCTCTTCCGTCCGTAGTTTAACTCTCATTGCAGTCTCAATTCCATCAGCAGCAACGAGGTTATTTCTTCCCTAATATACATACAACTCCTGGGATTCGCCAGGCTACGATCATAGATTATCTTACCTGTTGCTTCTCCAAGCTCCGCAACTCTCCCCCGGACCAGCCAGAGCTCTTGAATTCGGGCGATGGAGATGTTCTCTCTGACGAGATATTTGGACAGGGCCGACGATGCTCCCCTACTGTGATGGAGGTTTACTTGGAGTAACCTCCATCGGAGAGTGGGGTCCCTCGCCTTCCTGTCCATCCTTCCTCGGCCTGGATATCACCCGGAACCTGACGAGATCCATCTCGAGGAAAACCTCGAGCCCGGATCTCCTCAGTCTCTCCAAGGTCCGGTCAGCCACATCGAAGACCAGGGCTTGCCTCTGAGTCTCCTCTCTTCTGCTGATGAGTCTCCAGTCCGCCGTCTCCAAGTCCTCATTTTGGATGCGGAGCTTGTCCAAGACGACCGCTGGAGAAGCCTCCCTTAGGGAGCCAGTTATCCATACGGATACCTTAGCCGACCTAAGTATGTCTCTGGCGAGCCCTACCCTCAGCCTACCCTCCCCAACTTGGAGAGTGGGGACCAACTGCTCCAGCCAGAGGCGCGTAGCCTCATTGTTGCAAACAACAACGAGTACGCCCCTGGACCAGTAGCACCCCCTAAACTGAGGTCTGCTCTCGCCCACTATATTGGCGACGATCTCAGTCTGTATCCGCTCCGCCTGACTTTCTGTCAGACGGTCACTCCGGATACCCCTCAAGAGCGATCGCCATTCGATGGGAGCTAAGGACATCCCTAAAGGAACCCGAAGGAACCTCGTCGGGACCCCTTGCCCGCTTGCTTTCCCTTGAGGGAACACTCGGCTCGGAGCTTGGCGTGCTCACCTCCGATCTCACCCGCTTGGGAGTCCGCAGAGATGCGTGGGGGGCGGCAACCTGTGCCACCCTCCTCACATCCCCACCGGCACCACCCCGGGCAGTCGAGGTCCCAGCTACGCCAGCCCTCACCGGTTGCGTGGAAGAGGCCCTCTCCCGCTGCATCCTCTTCCACACACAATTGGGGATCCACTCTCTTCCCCCACCAGCAGCCCTGCGCTTTAAAAGTTTTAAAGTTATTAGAGACCACGACTGCATGCTGGGCCTCCCAGATGTCCTGGGCTCCTATAAAATAAATATTTCTCTCAAAAGAGCCACCCGCTTAAAAGGATTGTCAGTACCATCCAAAAGCTTCACAAGTCTTCTCTAGCGTATCTTCAGAGGTGAGCTGCTTTACATCGATAAAATCTTCAGCCAGAATCTTATAGATTTCTTAAAAATCTTGGGTTTCCCTTGCCGACATTCAACTTCCAGCGAACGAAACTATTGGGGACACGTCGTGGCAGATTTAAGAGCAACTTTAAGAATATCAATTGGACATGATCGACTATAGTGAAGTAGTTCAAGGCCCAATTTTTGAACTGATCCTAATCTTCTGATCTGTAGTGTATATATTCTTAAGGGGCGGCAATTTGTTTTTCGTCCGGGGCGACGTAACCGCTAGAGCAGGCGCTGGTACTCTGTGTATTCTTATAAACCGATTCACTTTATCATTTTTTGTTTGAATATCCACCATTAGCACCAGTTAGAAAACATTTCATAGAAAAGCTAATTTAGATCTGTCATATTTGAAAAATCTAACTGATTCATTTGAAAAATTACTGGTAATCGATTCGTTAGCTTAGGCTCATTTAGTTTATCAGTATCTTTGTGAATCTACTTCTTTTAGAAGTTATCTCCCTCCAACTACATAAATGAAAATGGAGATTTGTTATATTTTATAAAATGTTATATTATTATACAAAATATTTGTTATATAAACAAGCCAGAAATTAAGTTGGCTGGGGCCAAAGAAGAAACGTTTTATTTTTAAAAAAGTTTATTCGACGTTTTGGACACCTTTGACCATATTTCCACACAATAACCTCCTCCAACATTTTACTCTCCATTCGTCCTTAATAGTTCCTGAGGAAGGACACCTAAGGTGTTCAGAACGACGAATAAACTTTTTTAAAAATTAAAAGTTTCTTCTTTGGCCCCAGCCATTTAATTTTTTTCTTGTTTATATAGCAATGGCCAAACATTACTATTATTTACATTGATAGAGATTTCTTATATTTTAGCTTTTCCTTCGATTTCCTCGTATTTATTTGTGTATGTTTTATTATATTTTATTAATTTTGATATTACCATGTCAGGCCATTCTATTTAGAACATAATAATTATTTCGAATATTTCCAGCTATTTTCTAGAATTATTAATACTTATTTACTTTAATAATTACAGGCTGTTTATTTAAATATTATTTGCATATATGTTACTTCTTTGTAGAATAGAAAGACATTACTGGGGGCAGACATATGGAAAGATGACACTTTTTTAGTTCTTTTTTTTTTTTTTTTTTTTTAGGTTTTATTTTTTTTATTTCAGGCATTCTCAACATCATAATGGTCATATTGCGCCCGGGCCTCTCAGTGCACTGCCGGCCTCCGACCAGGTTCTCCTTTACCGACAACACTGTCCATCCACCGGCAGTGAGCTGTAGGGGCTCCTAGCGAGAGAAAATCTAAGGGTAGCATCGGCTTGGATTCGAACCCGTGATCTCCGCGTTACTAGTCCAGCGCGCTACCACTGAGCTTATTTATGAGTTATTTATTTATGAGTTATTTATTATAATTATTACTATTATAATCTATACTTAAAGGTATTTTCTTAAGATTAATTGTAATCTTTTTTCTTTTTTGTTGTGGGACTGATCGCAGTATTATATGTAATTTTAATTTCATATTTTAAGCTTATATGAGTTGTATAACATAAGAATAATAATAAAAAAAAAAGGGATGTTTAATTATTTTAAAGCAGGGCTTGTATTCTTGAAAAAAATTCTTCATGTTCTTAAGATAAGATACATGGACTTCAATTTTCAAGCTGGACAACAACTGAGGATAATTGTATTTCTAGATATCTCTAATAGAGGATTATGATTAAAATTGTCTATTGTCTTTCTAAAATCGATAGATTTTGTAGGTATATACATATACTGATATGACCATTATTTGTTTAATATATATATATACTTAGACTTATGTTTGAATCAGTTATGTAGGTTCCTTCCAGAAACTGATGCCCAAAAAAACTCTTCTAAACCTGTATATTCGACACAGTACAATCATCCTAATCATCTCCGTCTGAAACATGCCACTCATTCTTCTGCTGCTTGTCCAGTCTTCTTTCGGCATTCGTGGTGTTCGCATCGTGAAGAGTTCTTTTTAAATCAAAATTATTGCAAAGTTTTTTATTTTTTTCATGTTGTGACTCTGTTCATTTTTTATTAGCCGCGGCTTATTAGGTGTTTGTATATGCTCGGACAGCCAGGCTGCGTTGAAGGCACTTAATTCATGTGCGCTTCACTTCCAGATTGGTGTTGGAATGTTCTAGAAGACTGGAAGATCTTTCTTCATTA
>JAAEAF010007807.1:0-30272 GCA_011037195.1 Triatoma infestans
CCTTGCTGACCCAGTTAGCAATTTTGTATCTACGAAATTTGCGCAAATCTAGAATTGTCGACTATTGCGGATGAATTTATCAGGATAGAGTTCAGCATACTTTCAGGCAGCTGCATATTGTCCTTTTCACGTTCAGCTATTATTATGCTATCCTTCAGCTATTGTTATTAGCGGATGCCTTCGGGAGGGAGGCCCACAGAAGAAGGCTTGCCCGGGTACAGCGGTTGGGCGCGCTGCGGATTGCCTCGGCCTACCGTACTGTGTCGGAGCCAGCAGTATTGGTGATAGCCGGGGTAATCCAAATCGCGTTGCTGACGCGGGAGAAAAAAAGAATTTATGAGAGGAGGGTGGAGGGCGCTGGGAGAGCCGTTGCACGGGAAGAAAGGCGATGCACCCTTAGGATGTGGCAGGCGCTATGGGAGGGGGACTCATTGGAGATGTGGAGAGATGGGCCGGGAGGCCGCATGGGGAGGTTGGATTTTTATGTCACTCAGCACCTCAGCGGCCAGGATGCTTCGGGTCATACCTCCACAGGATGAGGATCCGGGAATTGGGTGATTGCCTCTACGGTTGCGGGGTAAGCGATGACGCCTGCCACACCTTCTTCGGGTGTGGGACGTGGGAGAGAGATAGGGTTGCCTAAGAAAGGGTGGGACGGCTGACCCCCGACAATGTGGTCGGGGCAATGCTGACGAGCGAGGTGGTGTAGTGGAAGGACGAAATCGAAAAATAATAGTTTAGAGTTTGGAATATTTTTTAGTATCCAAAATTGTATTTTTGTTAATATTTTATAATTATCTTAGTGCTGTGAATTTAACTTCAAAAAGAGTGTATTTTACTGTCAGGTGCTGTAAATTTGGATCATTAAACAAAGGCTTTAGGGTAACTCTTTTGTATAAGAGAATTCCCCCGCGAGAGAGAGAGCAATTCCAAAGAAGAGAGTCTAAACTCAGCCTTCAAACAGAACACTTCAGGAATCGCCCTCTTCAAATCAGTGCCAGTTACAAGTTAAAACATAAGAGTTTAGCATTTAATCTGGATTAATTAATTGATTTATACTTAATCGCTGTGATATTATAAAGCTATTTAAATTCAGTTAGGAAATATATTTATTTCATAATCAGTGATTATATTCTTAATACTTCTACCCTTATCTCAACATTACAAGCCCTTTATTATACAATACCGCTCGTGCCGCACACTACTACAATACACAACATCATACATAACATTTGGTCGCGAAATTTGCCAGGGAGGTCCTCCGTCAGAAGAGGATCGACCTGGCTCGGAGCTAGGCCTATTTTTAGAACAGGAGGAGCCCCTTAGCGGGCAAGTTTTACGCCTAGCTCTGATGAAGTGCCGTGACCGGTGAATCCAGGTTAGTGCCCGGAGGAGGGAGGAGCTGACGCTTCCTCCAAAAAAAAAAGAAAAAGTTATTACCCTATCACCAAGATCATTGAATTTCTTTTTAATTATAACTATACAAAGCTAATAAAACTGAATCTCATTAAATAAATGAATTTAGTGTTAAATGTTGCAGATAGTATTTAGAAGAGAAGTACGTATTTGAACTTTGTTTCTTTCAAGTTTTCTAATAAATAAGACTTTTATGATTACTTTGAAGTAATTATTATTTTGTTTTCACTCTGACTATTTGTAGGAGTGTTGTAAATATATTTCAAAACAAAAAAAAAACATGATAAGTAAAACAAAGTAAGCGAAAGAGTCTCTAATTTTCTCGGATTTCCTCGTTCAAGAACAAAAAAAAAAAAATCTAATCTAAAAGTTAGTTAAATAAAAAAATTGGTCCAATTTATTAAAAAAAAAAAAGTGGTTTCGAAATCTCCAGTATAAATAAATAATCTATCAAAACTATGCAAATTGCAATAAGGGAAAGTGGGATGTGTCTTTTACTCCAGATTTATTATTTTTCCTATTTTTCCTTGACAGTCACAAATGTATTATTGACTTCGTGATTTTTTTACATTTGGAAAGAATTACTTTTTATTTTTTTTATTATCCAATTGTTTGCTATCTTTATGTCACCTAATTTTTGTTTTTATAGTTATTTTATATTAAATTCATTTCAATTAAAGGAAAATATGAATAAATAAAAAGGCTAAATTAGTTTATCTTATTTTATGGGTAACACTGGATACTACATAATAGTTTTCTCTCTTCGCCCTATCATTTATTTAAGGCTACCTCCCGTCACCATTTTCAACCTAATTGTGTATTCTGCAGATCTCTGGCAATTACCATTCAATAAAAGTGAATGGACTTCAGTCAGCTTACTTTGTAGTTCATTTTTATTTATATTTATAAAAACAGCTATTATGATGGTATAATTCTTATCAAACCAAATAACAGTGAGAAAATAAAGATAGTTACCGTGTTCCAAGCGAATTATGAGCTCAATTTTAAAGCATCCATACATGGCTCTAAATTTTACATGAACTGAAAATTATTCAGAAGAGGTGGATGTCGTGAAAGAAATTGGTATACATCTTGGCATACCTCGCAACAACGCCGATGAAATATTTCTTATATCTACCGCAGTTCAGTGTCATTATTTGAGGATTATTCAGCAGCCTTGGTCTATGAACTATTCTTTCCTTATTTTTTGCATGAACGGGTACGTTTCAATTGAAAGGCTCGGAAAAAATCTGCGTTAGACACCGAAGTTCACTAGCACTGGAGACCACGTGGCTGATCAGCTACAACAGCGTTGCGCACATCTTCAACGAGTTCTTAGCCCTTCTGTCACGCCTTAACCTAAACTATGAGTGGGCAACAATCTTCATGTTAACCAAAAATCACATAAAAAGCTCACAATTTCCGGGTTTCTCTAAATCTGATTTCAACAATTGATGAGCGTAAATTCTATATTCCAGTTAGACTTGAACTTCTTCATCTGAAGAGACTACAATAAGCAATCAAGAAGTGAAGAAACTATCAGTCAGATAATGAACTTCAAGAACCACCAAAAAATATTTTGGACATCAAAATGAACTGTATGACTGTACAACCGCTAGAAGCGGTGTACAGTCAAAATAAAGACGTTATATGAGATAAAGTTCGGTAGATTGATTGTTTACTTAGTATTTCGGTGCGTGGTTAATAATTATTCCTGCTTGGTTGAATTTCTTTTATATCAATGGTCTCTTTAAAGAAAGAAATTATATAAACTCCCAGCATTATATAATATTTTGAACATTTATATATCATACTTTCAACCCAGTCATCTATTGTTCCATTGGTTACCAATGTTCAAGAAATTTTGGTTGGACGCTTTTCGTTTTGAATGCTTAGAAAAAGTTTATTTATATTGACAAGGCAAAAATAGAGTTCTTTTTTTGTTTAAATAAGATTTTTAATAATGGAAATTTTATATTGCCTATATATATAATAAACCTTTATTTGTTATACAAATAATTCATAGATAAATATAAATTATTATTTAAGAAAATATTGCATGGCTAATAGCCGTCTGTAAGAGTTGGTACATTCATTAGAAGAAAATAATAATAATAATAGTAATAATGATAAAAGAAAAATAAAAGCATATAACAGTGAAAGAAACATTAAATAGTATTTTTACAAAATTTTATAATGTAAAGTAAAAAATAGAAGGAAGTCATAAGGAGGGAAGAAATAATACATATATAGGTCACAAAGGATAATATATAGGTCTGAAATAATATACAGACATAAAGATAATTAAATAAAAGAAACAAGCAAATTCTGGTAATGAAATACAAAGTTATGATTGTATTGGTTTTATAATTATATTAATAGAAAACAAAAATTGTTAAAATAAACTGACTACTTCTAACTAAAATAACTGTATGGATTTAAATGTTATGAATAGAAGAATCGTCTCCCAGAAGAATTTTAATTCTAAGACTCCATGCTTTTCTGGAAAATTTCACAAGTGGGTGGTAATCTAGAGAAGATAGCAACTGAACAATCTCGGCGTCGGGAAATATTAGAGCATCCCATATATTTAATGCGAAGTTCATTTAATCTCGGACACTCTGCCAAAAAATGGAAAACATCCTCCCTCACTCCAAATGTACATAACGCACAAAAAGTCTCTTATCCTCCTCGCTGTCTAACCATGGCACGCTACCCAAATTTACTAGCTCGCCTCTCAATCTGAAGAACCATCTTAAATCAATCAGCTTACTTTTGTGATCCAGATTTTTACCAAAATAGTCCCCAAATTCCACTTTAATAGTAGTCAGTTCCTGTAGAGAAGGAAGCGTTCCGTATTTTTAGCTCTTCTAACAGATTCGTCCCTAGAGGTTGCAAGGATTTTTGCTCTCAACAATGATAGTTCTGACTGCTATTGATTGTGACAGGCCAATGAATTGTCAAACTCCACAGAGTGTTTCTCGGCAAGATTCTTCCAGCGTCCAAAGAAAGCTGCGTTTCTCTTGATTACTTCGAGAGCTACAATGCGAGGCAGTAGAGACGAGGGTAGGGCTAATACTTTAAGGCAATATTTAAAATACAGATGTAGAGTAAAGAGGAATAAGGGGTCCATGGCGGTTTCGATATGGAGAATGTAATTAGGAGTGCAAATAGTTTTTTAATAAAATACCGCTGAAATTGTTCGAGAGCGTCAAATTTCTCCCATCCCCAAACTTGACATCCATAACAGACAACCGCACGTGAAGCTGCATTAAAGCCTTGAAGCTTGGCACTTAATGGAATCTCGTTCTGAGAAATAACGATATTATAGTAATAGTAGCGAGACCAGATACTATTAATTCCTGCTTTAGCGGATGAAATTTTATCGTCAAAGTGAGGCTTAAAAGAGAGGCGTGAAATTAATGTTACTACTAAATATTTATACTGATTTACATTCTCCAAGCGTTAACCTTTATAATACCAACGCTCATGGGCAGCTGGACGGCCTCGTTTCTTAAAAACCAGTATCTTAGATTTAGTAAGATTGAGATTAAGGTTCCAGCGGTCACAATATTGCTCAAGAAGGTTAATACTCCTTTGAAGTAAAACAGGACTATACGCCAGCAACACAACGTCGTCTGCGTATAGGAGGATGTTGATTTTGGTGCAGCCAACACATATACCGCCCTCTAAAAGCAGCGGTATATCATTAAAGAACAGACAAAACAGATTAGGGCTAAGGACACACTCCTGGCTGACTCCACAAGCAACTTGGAAAAATTCTGAAATCACATTTCTGCCTCGAACTGCCGACCTCACAAGAGTATAATGACCTGAGAACCTGAATAAATTTAGAAGAAATACCTACATTAAAAAGTTTATACATTAGTGAGTCATGAGCAACGCAGTCAAATGCCGATTTGAAGTCTAAAGAAGCTATAATGTTTCTGCCTGGGTCTTTGAAAAGTCAACTGTACCAGATTGGTTAAAAATGAATAAATTATCAAGAGTCGAATAACCGCGCCTAAAACCCGCCTGGTATTCACACAAAATGTTATTATCTTTAACAAATAACTCTAAACAGTTTAAGAGAAGTCCTGAAAAGAGTTTAGATATAGTGTCTAAACAAGAAATGCCTCTATAATTAGAGGGATCATTAATGCCACCCTTTTTAAAAATGGGAAAAATTATTGAGTTACTAAATGAGTTTGGAGTTATACCTAAACTGTATATGTAATTAAACAGTGAAAGGAGCATATCTTAAAACATAGAAGGAGCATTTTTATAATATTCAAATGTTATACGGTCGTGAGCAGGGGCTTTATTGTTCTTGGAGTTATTGATGATGTAAAAGGCGAATCTAATAGCGGATCAACGATACTGGGTTCCGCATAAAAGTAAGCGCAGCTCCTCCCCCCCGCGGATTAAGCAAGTTGCGGAAATGATTAACCCAAGCACTCATGCAGATCTCGATACCACAAACGAAACCCCTATGCTTGAATTGTTAATTAGGTGCCAGAACTGTTTTGTATCCTTACCACTTGAAACTGCGAATAAATTGAAGCAAAAAACTCTTTTTCTTGTTTCTACAGAGCAGTTTGTATGAGTTAATCGCTTCGTGATATGCAGCAAGCACAAGGTAAGAACTAGTTTGCCGAAACAGGTAGAGCAGATTAAAGGATCTTCTTCTCGCATGCAATCAAGAATAGTCGAACAATGGCTTTTTTTTATGTAGTTTAATAAAAGAAGTGGAGTAGCCTGAGGTAGTAGGATGAGAGGAAGACTTGATTAAATTTGCGAAATAATCAACACACCCCTGCGGATCCTCAGGAAGAGAAGGAGCACTATCGATAAGCGACAACAGTGATTGTGTGTACTCTTTAGCGTCACTATCTTGCCAGACTAACTGAGGCAATAAATGGAGGATAGCTACGTCTGCCACGCCTTTAAACCCATAGGAATCCAATGAAAAAACTACAGGTAAGTGATCAGAGAACGTCTTTGAGAGAACTTTATAAATACCGAATGAAGAGCGCAACACAGATCAATCACAGCATTCCCTGGTCCCCGAGAAAAGTAAATTCACCTTCCCTGTCTCCCGCGAATCTATCATTTAATATAATTAAGCCGAAATCGTCACAAATGTCTAGAAATTTAGAAACATTACAGTTTAATACCTAATCCTTAGATTGTCTATCAGAAGAGCAAAGAGCAGAATCCAACAAAAGACCAGCCGGAAGAGACTGTGCAGTGCCAATCCTCGCATTAATATCACCCACTATAACAATATTGTTAGATGGTACATCCTGTATGGAAGTTAATTAAATTGTTAAAGTCGTCTGACTAGTTCTACCATTCATATAAACAAAATCAACATATTTATCTGAAATAGTTAACTCAATACCATATAACATACCGCCACTAGGGCGTCTAAATTTAGAAACTTTAGTAGCTGGTACCGAGAACAACTTGTAACCAGAAAAGTAATTTGAAAAAAGTGCAAATTTGTCCTTCAATATAAAAGATTCATAAAGAAAAAAAATGTCATTATATTACCTACATATTATGGCAATTATTATTAAAGAATAGAGAAGATCTTGATGGGCCATGGCCAGCAGGAAAATTTGACAAAGAATAGGGAGGCATGGGAGAAAGGCGGCTATGCAAGATATTCAGGTCAAGGAAACAGACTGAAAAGTGGAACTCTTTTAAAAAAAAAAAAAGGTTAGGCAATGCAATGTAACAACACAACAACAATAATTACATTTTTTAATCCCTTATCATAAACTACACATAATTTTGATCAAATAGCAAAAAAAAGGTTGGCCTTTGGCCGCTGCACTGTTACACATCGTTACATATTGCTAGTACTATTGTTTATCACTACTAGTGTAGGTTACAATTACATTAAACAACTTTTTAAATTTATCTTTCTAATTTTATTCTTATAGTGCTTCCTCTTGTGGTTAATCTGAACATTTTTGGATATAAATTAATTTCTCATCAGTGAATTTATTACTAGCAGCTAGCATGCCTGATTCAAATGAAGCAAATATGTGTGACCTATTTTCTCTAATTCTGCTGGAGGCTATTTCAGGTAATATTTTGAGTATTAAATCTTGAAATTTCGGAGTAAAAGAATGATGTTAATCTAAAATTCAAAACTATTACAAAAAGTATTAATTCGTGTAAAAGTATGAAGAAAGAATTTCTAAATGAAAACTTATCCTTAAAACAAGATAATGATTAAACTAAAGACATATTGCATTGATAATTCGTGAATACCTTTTTTGAATACTTTAAAAATCGATGGTTTCTGCTTTCTAAAATCTTAAAACTCTGTGGAAAAAATGCGGTTTGAATTAAAAAAAAAAGACATGGCCGATTATATTTTTATAAAGAGACACCTAAATTTCAAAAGAAAACCCCTTCTATTATATGATTACAGCTATTCACTTAAATCTAAATTCATAATGGCGGCCATGTTGAACAAACCGAAGCCTATATGGCTAATATTTTTTGTGAATGCGGATGGATTTATGAATATGAATGAGTGTGTGTCTCCTATGAAGTTTGTACTGTTTAAAAAAAAAAACAAGGGAATACAAATGCCAGGGCATGCTGGCATTGAAGGGAAGATGGCCGAAGTTCTGGCAAACATAAGTGCAAAATCCTTGCTTCTAGGACCTGAATCTTTTTGTGGGGTCAGTGACTAGTTTCTCTTGGAAGAACTTAGAAAGGAGGAAGAGGTAAAGAGGTCTCGACTGTGGATCTCCCTCCCCGGACTGCGGCAGGCCCATGATCTGCCTGGGAAATTATAGAACTAACGGAGATCAGAGGCCTGCATCGGCCTTAGTAAGAAAAAACTTCGCGTTCTTACAGGTTTCCTCCTCACGGGGCATGGTCGATTAGAGGACACGTAAGGAAGCTGGATTTGTAAAGTGACAGCACATGCAGATTCTGTGGGGAGATGGAGGAGACCCCGTTAAATCTCCTAACGGACTGCGAGGCTCCCCCACCCCACCCCCGAGAAGATTTAAGAACTTGGGAGGAGGAGCGAAATATACCCTCCCTATAGCCCTCAGGTTATTAGAATTTCTTAGCCTGATCTTAACCTAATGGGGGTCTTGTAGACAATGTTCGCCTGGGACATCTTTTTGGGGAGCTGTGGGCAGCCTAAGGCACCCAGGGAGCATAGCACAATAGATCGTAAAGGTCGCAGTGCATAAAAAAAAAAGGGGGCGGGAATACAAAAAGAAAACCAAAGTTTTTCAGACATTGTGCAGAAATGGGAAACTTTACATTAACCTTAAAGAAAAGTCGCTACCCAAAATTATTAGATCTGTAATGGTTGTAGGAGGAGATGTTGGTTGTAGATGTTGATAGATAAATAACACCTCAATATCGGTATAAGATATATAATGTAATAGTTGTAGGAGGAGATGTTGGTTGTGGATGTTGATAGATAAATAACACCTTAATATCGGTATAAGATATCTATAATTGATATATATGTATATGACTGACTGCCAAGGACTGTATACTTAACACTACAAGAACAGAACAGACTGACTGACGTGGCTAAACGATGTGTACAATTCAAGTGTGAGACTGTGAACAGAATATCTCCCTTTTGACTCTGTCTCTCGTATATATATCCAACCTCTCCTCTCCTCTCTCTCGAGAGGGGCTCTTTCTCTCTGATGCGTGGTGGGGGTTCACTCGCTAGTGTGGATGAGTGGTGGGGGTTCACTACCCCTACAGATACATAGAAGATATGGCAAGGATTATACCCTGGACCTTCTGCATATATGGCAAATCTGAAACTGACCAGACTGACGCCCCAACTTCCTCTAAACTCTCATTGAATAAAAGAAATAGGAAGACACATTCAGAATGTTTTTTTATTGAAAAAAGAAGTTAAAATAAAAAAATTGGTTTCCAGAATATTCGCGCTTTTAATCTTTTAGTTAATTTATACCAGAAAGAGGTGTAAAAATTAATTTCATATAATATTTTATGTTTTTTTCAGAAACTTGGCTTGTCAAAGACCCTACTTCAATACCTAGTTTCTTAAGAGAGTATGATTATTTTCAGTAATAAAGTAATTAGAAAACACCAAAGAGGTAGGCCAAGCGGTGGTAACATGATGATATATGTGTGAATGCAAATTATTCAATAAAATCACAGTGATTTATGCTACTAACATATGGTTATTTTTACACCTAGAAGCCTCTAATTTCACCTTTATCTTTGGGTAATATGTGTTCTAACTTCAAACGTCAATATTCTTTCTATATCTGATTCCTTTAACTCTACATTGGAAAATATAATGTCAGCTTATCCTGAATGTTGTTTTATCATAGGAGACGATTTTAATGCCGAAGTAGGTGCACTGAACTGTTTAGACGGAGGAGCTTTTTGAGGGCACCATCTTTTCCCCGCTATAAGGTATTCCCTTGATATTACTGATAATAATAAAGGTGTACAACTTGTCCAAATAATGGAAGGCACGGGCTGTGTTGTATATAATGGAAGGACGCCAAAAGATACACCTGGCCAATTTACTGTCTTATCAGAGTAAGGTAAAAGTGTTATTGATTTGATATGGACTAAACCACGTAGCTCTGTTTTTTATATTAGAGTTACAAATTTTCAATAGTTCACCTCTTTCTGACCACTTCCTAGTTTCATTAAATATTCAATTCTCCGAAGAGGAGGATCTAACTTATTATCCAAACTAATAAATATGTAACATTTGTTCGCTCTACACGAGATAAATTAGTAATTTTTAATCAGGTAATGAATCAGTCAATAAACTTGTTATTTCCTAGTATTGCAGTTGATGATAACTTTGAAGTTGATGAATTAAATGATAATTTAATTAACACTTTGCACTCCGTTCCAATTCAGTCCAGTGTAATTAAAACTATTGATATTACCAAGGATAGTAAATTCACAAAATCTTGGTACTCAATGGAATGTAAAAATGCTAAAAGGATAACGTATAAACATTTAAAGCTATGTTGAAAAACAAAAGAAAGTTAAGAAATCCACTTAAAGTTATACCTCAAAGGAAAAAAAAATGTATACAGGAAATAATTAAAAAGAATCGAAAAAAATGTATAATGATGAATTAAGAAATAAATTTATTAATATTAAAAAATAAAAAGATTTTGGGACTCTTATAAATAAAATTAACCCGAAATATTATTCTAAATCTTTAGTTTTGTGTAAACTTGAAAAGTTTGATAGAATATTATTTAAAAGAGAACAGGACTATTTTGGGAGGGTTGGGCCAAAGGTGCCCAATGCACTGCGACCTACACGATCTATTGTGAAGGCTAAGATGGAGTTGCATCAAATCAGGTTAAGGTCCGTAAGGAATCCTAATTCCCTGGCTGGCTTTAGGGAGGGTATATTCCTTTCCTCCTCCTGGTAACTTTACCCGGGTTCTTAAATCTTCTTGCAAGTGCCAGCCTGACAGTCGGTTAGGAGAAGTATTGGAATTTCCTCCATGTCCCCAACGAACCTGCATGTGTTGTCACTCTTTAAACCCAGCTTGGCAAGAGGGCCCCTCGTCAATAATGCCCCATGTTGAGGACATCCGTAAGAAAGCGGAGAGTTTGTAAGACCAGGACTAACGAAACCAATAGAATATTTCGGAGTTTTATATGCCAGGTTTGATGACACGATAACTTTGGAAGAATTATATTTAAGTATAAATAAGTCAAAACGTAATAAATCTCTTCGGTTTATAATTATTACCTTATGAATGTTATCAATATCTTCCATCACTATGCCTCGACACACTAATTATTGAACGTGTATAATGGATTGTGGCATCGAGAGGAAAATCCGAGAAAATGGGGTTTTATTAAATTAAAGCTACTATTCAAAAATGGGGGACCCAAAAAAACTTCAGAATTTTAGGGGCATTGCTTTGATTAATTCAATAATGAAATTTTGTACAGAAATATTAATTTTTTTTTTGCAATGCCCTAATTTGGCATTCCGCAATTCGACGTCTAGCAGCCCAATATATCTTGGCTCTTGCTGAGAGCTCGTCATTAGATTGTGTATTTAAATCAGCAAGGGCAACGTACTCGAAGAGGTGATCTCCAGTCATGTGTCCGGCCCCGCAGAGACACAATCCGGATTATCGACTAACCCAATTTTATATAAATGTGCTTGTAGGTAGTCATGTCCGGTTATAATCGGGAGCAGACCACTGCTTCGCGGCAGATTATTTGGCAATACGCTGTGATAGAGGATCGCCCAACGCTTGCCCTCTGACTGGATCTCATGTAATTCTGCCGTTTTCTTTTTCACACTTGCCCGGAGAAGTCGCTTAGCCGTTACAAATGACATGGATCCCTCCGGCTGGTCATACCTGCCGCTGACTTGGCTAGTCTGTCCGCTTCCTCGTTTCCCTTTATGCCGCAATGGCTAGGGATCTACTGTACTTAACATTAACTACTTCTACTTCCTTTTCGATTAGGTCGTTAATGATCTTACGACATTCTATGAGTCGTACGATTCGGTCTCTGCCCAGGTAGTTAATGCCTTTATCGCCGCCTGCGAGTCTATAAAGGAGACTATCTTGTTTACCTTTAAGTGAAGTATTTGTTTTAGGGCTAACAGAACCGCTCTAACTTCCCAAAGAAATTGGAGGCAACCCTTCCTACCGGTTCAGCCAAACTAAAAACTGAGGAATAGACTCCCGCGCCGCTTTGGAGACAGCATCAAATGCTGACCCTTCCGAATAAATATGCATCCAAATATTTTCGGGGTACCTTTCAGAAATGGTTTCTAAGACAAGGGCCATTAATTCGTAGTCAGCAGTATCTCCTTTTTTCACCTCTCTAATAAGGTGCAGCATTCTTTCGGCGAGATATTTTTGGCCAGTCACTTGCACATTTGGAAACATCTGTCGCTCAGTTTTTGGGACAGCATACTTAGAAGATAACTCCTCGGCAGTCGATAAAAAAGTCTTTTGAGACTTTCCTATAATTGTCCCAGTACCTTGTACCAGTACGCTTTAATCGCTCACTGGTTTTTAGCACCGCCAATATTAAATAGACGGTTGAGTTTATGGGTCGAAAATAAAATCATACTTCCAGACGAACAAATGGGTTTCCGGTAGAGGCTGTATTGACTTTGTGTTGTCTTGTCTTCTTCGGTTATTAACATCCAATTTAGGCTTCCTAAAAAAAAAAAAATTGTTATTAAATTTGTGGATTTTCATTAAAGCTTTTGACTCCCTCTCGCACCTTCAATTGTTTATGAAATTATTCAACCATGGAGTTAGACCGAAGCTTGTTAAAATGTTAAAAAACATCTATGCTCAGGCCAATATTGTAGTTGAAAATGATGGTGATCTTTCAAAAGATATAAAAGCACTAAGAGGGCTGTTGCAAGGTGAAAAACTTAGCCCTTTACTATTTCCGTGCTTTATTTCAGATATGTTACAATTTTTGTGCGGTCGAGGTGCCAAAGGAATATATTATATGGAAGAGACTTATAAATGGTGTTTTATGCTGACGATATGGCTATTATAGCTAGTTCCTGGACTGATGCGCAATTTAAATTGCAGTTGTTATATGAATACTGCTTGTTGAATTATTTGCAAGACCATCCAGCTAAAACTGTAATAGTCCCATGTCAAAAATGTGGTCGTCAGAAAAAATATAAAACGTTGTACTATATACTAATCACTCCAGTTGGGTTTTCTCAATCCTTTGTCAATTTAGGAGTTCAAATATCTTTTTCCAATATCTTGGGAAATTTCATTTAGCCTCTGACCACCTCTTTAATAAAGCTGCTATAGCAGTACTAAGAGTAATGAAAAATTCTAGCGTCATACAAGTCAAACAGCTTAGCAGCCAAAGATGTACCTCTCTCTGATTTTGTAATCTCTGGCTTAATTGATTTCATTCCCTTCTGATAGTATCCAAAGAACATGATATGATCGTCTAAATTGCCTTATTAGCAAGAATTTTCCCTTCAATTGGTCAGAAATGGTATTGACAAATCTAAGTTGCATAGGAGCCTTAGATATCTGACAAGCGCAGAACCCTTGGCTACTTAAAGTAGCGTTATCCAACTATGTAATCATTGCCTTAGCCAAGATATTGACAGTTATATAAACTCAAAGTATAATAATTTCTATAGAGACATTAGAAATTATATAATGATATAGCAAAAAATCATGCTATTGCCCAGACTAGACTGACCTACTCCGTCACCCCTAACATTTATGTAAATGGTGTCAAATATAGTTTTTATCCGGACAGATTATGTACATCCTACTTCCTGTCTTATCCAGGTTCCCTACAGCTCTTCCTGACTGTCTGCCCTTTTTATAACTCCTTGAGACAAAGATATCTAAAACAGTATTTAGACAAAGATAATTCCTTAAAGAATTTACTTTTAATGTAAAATGAAACCGAGGAACATGTTACAATGTATACCATTTTCTGAAATCTGCTTTTATTCTCCTCAGTAAATTTAGATACCGCTTGGCCTAAAAGACTATTAAAGCTTTAATTATTAAAATTCTCTTAATGTTTATTTAGTTTATTCTCTTAGACATCCTTATGGTGATGTATTTGTTTAATTTCATTAATATCTTGTAAATATCAATCAATAGTTACTTTCAATTAGATCTTAAAATCAGCATTAAATATTTTGTTCCTTTATTTTGTTAAATGAATTTTAATCTAATTAAAAAATGATCTTGTTTTCAATTTAATTTAATTAATTGAATTTGCTAAATTAATTTTGATTTGTCTTGTTTTTTTTGGCCCTAAAATTATTTTAAAAAAAGAAGGAAAATATTTAAGTTAATATTATATAATATATTATGTATCTGAGCTAACTCCATTGCAACAAGAATGTAATCTTTTTAAGCAATAAAGTATTTATTTATTTATATTTATTTATTTTTGAAGTTTTATTCATTTATTATTGTTTTATAGTACAAAACACTTTAAACAAAAGAGTTTAAAAGGTCAAATTGTTGATCTAATACAATATACCTAATACAATTACATTTATTTATTATTTAAGTACAGATATTTTTGTATTTTGTAGGAATTACTTAGAAAACGACTATGAGATTTCCTTTAATTTCGAAATACTAACTTCACAGATTAAACCTAATCTTTTATCAGAGACATTTTCCGTGGTAGCCTGCTTCATTTTGTGGTCATCGACCGGTTTCGGGCGGTCGCCCATCTTCAGGATGCGTTCTTCAGACAGTGTGCCAACACAGACTCGTACAGAGACTTAGTTTCACACTACTGAGGTGTATTCTTAAATACTAAACTCTTAAACTAGGTAAAGGGATGTGGCCAGATGGGTGGGAAAACACGTGTTTGGGTTGTTAAAGGGCAAATTCTTTTCTTACAATGGACGCGGGGGTCTAATCTTTAAACTCTGTTGTTGGAGGGAGACTTATTTCACAATTAACTAACCAAAATATTAAGAATATACAAAAATAAAAAATAAGATACACAAAATAAATCTAAATAAAATTAAACAACGATTAAACTAACATTTTAAAATTCATTCATTCGTTTAAAACTGAACGATTTTTTATATAATTAAGTTAAGTTTTCCAGTTCCAAAGAATTAAGAAACTCCAGTCACTCTTTCACTTTTTCACGCAGCCCTCACATCCTCGCAAGCATGTATACCTAATTATGTTTTTTTATATAATTAAGTTTTTTATTATGCATCCCACAAACCATGTCACATCATCACTCACATACATCATCCAAATACGCACCTTTTTTTTTTTTTAAATATATATATATGTAAACTAGTAAAGTTATATGTACATAGTAGATTTAAAACTAAACCTAACCTTAAAATCTATTTAAGAACTATTTGTTGCGTGTGTAATTGTGTTTCTGTTGCTATTGTGGGAAGAGTGTTCTGAATAATGGTTCACTAGCAAATTTTGTCTGTTCATTTATTAAGTTTATTAAGTTCATTTATTAAGCTTCACAAAATGAAGCAGGCTACCACGGAAAATGTCTCTGATGCTTTCCAGCTCTGCGGAACCAACCACCACAACCTAATCTTTTAGTTTGGATAAATTGTTTTTAGAGGGATTCTGTGGGAACTGACAGTTTAATATTCAAACTGCCGCTACAAGTTTTAATAGTTAAGACAGAGAGCACCGACACATAAATTACATTCAGTTATACATGATTACTAAGAGTAATCATTACATATTATAATTTTAAAGACAATTTTTCCATTAAATTTTAATAATTACATTATGTATCGCATCAGATTTTTTTTTTTAATTTTACTCACCACTGCAAAAAAAAAAAAGAAAAAAAATCTGGTATGATACACTCGCAAAAGTGATACTCTTAAGTTTTCAAAATGATGATTGACAAATTTTATAGTTAGCATACCAAATTTAATGAAATTCTTCGGTGTTTTTATGAAGAAAATCGCAAAACTAAAAAACTGAATAAACTGCAATATATTTATTTCTAACTAATTTTGTTTGGATGATTAGAATTGTATAATCAATTATGATAGCACTTTAGAGAAAAACATAACCCTAACCCTCCCCCAAAAACTCCATTAAATGACTTTACCAGAAGAAATGTTTCAAATAAAAATTGTAGCTGTTTATATGTGTAGTTTACATTCATTCCAAGTTTAAAGAAAATAGTTGGAGTCGTTTTAGAGAAAATAATAGAAAACTGAAAAAACTGTTACATCTACTAAATGAAAAGGCCGGATGACTAGTAATACATTATTAGTTAGTAACAAATAAATCTCTCTGTTCTTCTATTCTCGTTAGTAGAGCCACACTTCCTAACTTTCTTGCAAATCCTCCTGCTTCGGCTCCTTTTTTATTTTTTTTCCACTCCACAATCTTACCTACCATATGTCTAAATCCCCCATGTGATCTATTTTATATTAATTCAGTGTGCAAAATGATTGCTCGTGATTCGCCACAATACTTTTCAGTAATAACGGCATTTCTGGTCATCCGATTTTCAACAACATATTTAATTCTAATTAATAGTATTTACATCATAGAATTGGGTAATAAATTGAAATAACCCTTTAGACGAAAACCTAAACCCCACCCTTTCCCCAAAAGTCCCTTAAATAGATTTTCCGAGAGAAATGTTTTAAGTAAAAGTGTAGCTCTTTGTATTGTTGGTAAATAAGTTTCAAGAAAATCGTTGCACCCATTTTTGAGATCGCAAAAAAGTAAAAACCAAAAAAAAAATACACTCAGTAAAGTGGTACTTCCGGTTGAGGAATTTTGACAGATAACTTACTGACGGATCCCATGGTGATACCTAAATGGAATATCAAGTTTTGAACTTTCTACGATTTTTCATTTTTGAGCTATCCTGTTCCCATACATACACACATACAGACCATTTTCTAAAAATCATTTTTTAGGACTCTGGGGAACTCAAAATGGATATTTCCGGTGAAAACTCGATATCGAAAATTTCACACGATTACACTTACTTCCTGTTAAGTGAAGATGCCTTATGAAAAAATAAAAATGCTGCATTCTCGAAGTGAATATTGATTTTCAAAAGTAATTTTTCATCAGAAAAGAAAAATGTACCTAATTATAATTGGTTTTTATACCCTCCTTTCTATCACTCTGTGCCTCTATTCCCCTCCCAACCTACTAGTGTTTCATGTTTGTGTATGTGTCCACCAAAATTGACTTTGTTAAATTTTTTTCAGTTTTTCATAATTTTTTCAAGAGCCCACTGTTTTCTATGCTCGAAGTTTTTTAACTTCGAATACTTAATAAACATTTTCTATCCTTATCAAATGTATTTGATACATTTTTCCTATATATTTATAAAATTGTTCTATGAATCATATTTATAACATGTTCATTTCAAATACCTTCGACAAATTATAAACCAGTAATCGCATTGCTAAAATTCCGAGCTTAAAGAAAATATCTAGTTAACCAAAACTGCACCTTTACTGGATTCTTTTTTTTTCTTTTCTCACGATTTTCTCGGACCCGCCGGGAACAATTTTCTTTAAACATGTTCATCATTGTAAATTGGAACATTTTCCTGTGAAATTTATTTCCGGTGGCTGCGATATAAAAATGAGAAGACCCATTAATTAAGGCCGAATTTAAATGAAAGCAAAAAAAAATCTGATTTGGCAGAAAATGTGTAATTTAGGTTTTGAGAAATATGAAGTAAGAAAAATTCCTGTTGTGTGTATTACATGCGTGTTTTTTACGTTCCCTTACTCCTAGTAAAAGAGGAAGTATTGTAATCGTGTCAAATTTCCGATATCGAGTTTTCACCGGAAATACCCGTTTTTAGGTCCCCTGAGTCCAAAAAAGTGGTTTTAGCAAATGATCTATGAGTGTGTGTGTGTGAACAGCATAGCTCATAAACGAAAAATCGCAGAAACTTGAAACTTGATATTACGTTTAGGTATCACCATGGGATCTGACGTTGCGTTATGTGTCAAAATTCCTCAACCGGAAGTACCACTTTAATAGTTTTTTTTTTTTTTACTTTTTTGCGATTTTTCTCAAAAACAGCTCCGACTATTTTGTTTAAACTATGCCTATCACCTATACATACAAAGAGCTACAACATTTATTTGAAACATTTCTCCGGGAAAATTCATTTAAGGGCACTTTTAGGGGAGGGGTGGGGTTACAGCTTCCTCTAAAGTAGTATCACCAGTTGATTACACAATTCTAACATTCAAACAAAATTAATTAGAAATAAATAGATGTCCAAAATTCCAAGTTTTAAGTGAATTAGTAAGAAGGACGTGCGCTTTTACTGAACAGTTTTTTTCCAGTTTTCGACGAATTTCGTTAAATTTGGTACACAAACTGCAACATTTGTCAATTACAATTTTGAGGACAGGAGAGTAAGAGAAAGTTATTTGAGTGTTTCACACCAAATTTTTTTTTTTTAAATATATAATAAGGATACTGTATATTGTATAATACATATTTAACTATCGGTTCCTTATTTGAATCACCTCTAGATTTTTTAATTTTTAGCTGTTGAAACAAATGGTGAATTATTATTTTTATTTAATTCCATTGCGTAACGTCATTGAATTAGATTAGTAGTGCCTTATATTACTGATTTTTTAGAATGCGAAGCCTAACAATATAAGCTTTAATACTAATACCCATAATACTGGGGTCTTGTAACCGATATGTATAGTTGATAAAGTATATATCAATGTATTTTATACAAAATATTCTAAAACAATTTTTAAAGTATATCCAATTTTTTCAATACTGTATTTTTATTCTTTATAACCCATAGTCCCATCATTCGTTCTAATATTTTTATTGTCTTTGTAATGACATGGCAGGGTCATAGCAATGTCAAACCTTCACAACACATAACAAAGAAAGAATAATTTATAACTAGTGGCCTAGCCGGCTGCTGTCTTCAAGACAAGGCCACGGCCAAACAAACAAAACCAAGGGTCGATGCTTTACATCAAAGCAAGCAACCGCTAAGGCTGGCCACTGACCTAAATCACTGGTCACCGAAATAACCAAGGTCGCACACTAGGACAGATGTCTTGGTGTGAGTGTTGCTAACACTAATATATAAACTTCGCCCCATTGGAAGAGGGGATGATTATATGATTATACTTCAGTACGTCTTCAAGATTACTATACGAGTAGCAATTCGCGTCCCTATACAGTTTTTATATATACTTATTTCCTTAGTTGTGCATCTTAGTTCATTTATTTTAATCATTCTAAATTATTAGTTATTTATCTCCTATTTATTTCTAAGTATTTCTTGTTAATAGTTACCATTACTCACGTTTAAATTATTGTACAAATACAATCTATTTTTATAAATTCCGTGTTAATACTTCGAGCACTAAGTAAACTTCCAAAAATCTCTAAACTAACTTCCGCCCTCTTCAAGACATCTACTACATACCTCAGGAATCACAATAAACGATTCCACTACATCTGGTGGTTTCACGGTGGGATCAGAACATCCATTAAACGATTCCACTACATCTTCAATAGTTATTTGATTTGAAACCTTCTTTCAACGAACAATAATTTTGTTTGCTATTCAACTGTTTGACGATAAATGGTAAAGAATCTCATTCGAATTTAATACTGAAACACTTAATTAGATCAGAGACATTATCCTGTGGTAGCCTGCTTCATTTTGTGGTCATCGACCGGTTTCGGGTGTTCGCGTCTATCTTCAGGATGCGTTTGCCAGACAGTGTGATAATACAGACTTGCATAGAGCAAATTCAGTTTATACACTGAATTAAAAACTGATATTATAATAAACTGAAAAAAAAAAAACAGTGTATAAACTGAATTTGCTCTGTGCAAGACTGTATTATCACACTGTCTGACAAACGCATCTGAAGACGGGCGAACGCCCGAAACCGGTCGATGATCACAAAACGAAGTAGGCTATCACGGAAAATGTCTCTGAGGCTTTCCAGCTCTGCGGAACCAACCACCAAAACAACACTTAATTAGACTCTCTCCGACTTATTAATCCTATTTTCTACGTTTATTGTAATACTGGAATTAGTATGTACGATACTTAATTAGGTTGAAGAAGTTTGGCAATGCTAATGTAGTAACAGCAATAATTAAATTTTTAATCCTTCAAGATAAACTAAAAATAATTTTGATTTTAATTGCAAAAAAAAAAGACACATTTATACAAATTCGTGAATTATATAAGTAATAATTATGATATTTTTAGTATTGTACAGTTAAAAATTGTGGTATGATACACTCACAAAACTTTCTCCTACTCCAATTTTTCAAAATAAATTGTTATTGCCAAATTTTATAGTTGGTATGCCAAATTTAATGAAATTCATCTGTGTTATTAAGGAGAAAATAACAAAAACTGTTCAGTAAAAATGCATTTCCGGTTTACTAATTTTCTTGAAACTCGTAATTTTGACAATTAGATGATAGAATTGTATAAATGAACTATGATAGTACTTTAGAGAAAACATAACCCCCACTCCTCCCTCAAAAGCCTCCTTAAATGATTTTACCAAGAGATATGTTTCAAATAAAAGTTGTAGATTTTTGTTCGAGCAGTTGATATACCTAAGTTTGAAGAAAATCGTTTAGAGTAATTTTTGAGAAAATCGCAAAAAAAAAAATGTGAACAAATCCATCCAGTAACGTGGTACTTCCGGTTGAGGAATTTTTGACAAATAACCTACTGTCGGATCACATGGTGATATCTAAACAGAATATCAAGTGTGAACTTCCTACGATTTTTCATTTTTGAGCTACACTGTTCTCTCACACACACACACCATTTTGTAACAACCACTTTTTTGGATTCAGTAGACTACAAAACGTGTAAAAATTCGATATCGAAAATTTGAAACGATTACAATACTTCCTCTTATTAGGAGTAGAATAGAATAGAAGCGGGGGATGAGCCTCATTCCACTGCGACCTACAAATTGAGGTCTATTGTGGATCCCCTTAAGTTACAGAACAGCCCCCAGCTTTGCCCTCCTAATCAATCCTAGCAAAGCTGAGAGCGGCTCCGTCATGAAGCTTTCAGCTTCGGGATTGCCCGTCCCCAATTGAAGAAACCTAATCCTCGCCAGGCCGGCGCACTCACAAAGGATGTGCGCCGGGGTCTCCTCTCTACCTTGCAGAATCGGCATACCGCACTATCCGCAAGTTGTAGGTGGTGCATGTGTCTATTCAGCCTACAATGCCCTGTTAGTAGACCCACAATTACCTTATATCCCTTCGGGTCTGGCTCAGAGGTCTTTGGTAAATTTAGGCAAATGTCTTTTAATGAAAAGCTTGCCTGCCTTTGTCCTGGTGTTCCAGGATCACCAACGCTGATCTTCTATCCAACCCCTGATAGAAGTTTGAATGAGACTCCTGGACAAGCCGCAGAAGGGTTCGGGGCCTATAAAGGTATCCTGCGAACCCTCCCTCGCTAGGGCATCCGCCCTCTCATTGCCCAGGAACCCCGCATGTCCCGGCACCCAGGCGAGTGTCAGTTTATTCCGAGTACCCACCTCGGTGAGGGCAAGTAGGCAGTCCCACACCAGTCTTGAGACTATTTGGTGTGAGGAAAGTGCCTTCAGGGCTGCCTGACTGTCGGAGTATATGGCCACTCTTCTACCCACTATCCTTTGCCTTATAATCTCCCTAGCGCAGAGTTGTAACGCCACGACTTCAGCCTGAAAGACCGTGGCGTACTTCCCTAGGCTGGCCTTAATTTTAACTTTAGGCCTGCCCCCGTAGACCCCAGCTCCGACCCCAGTCGGAGTTTTGGATCCATCTGTGTACCAGATCGAGTTACCGAACAGGGGTGGGTCACAGCCCCATTCGCCTCTGCTCGGTATGACAATATGGAAGTTCCTTTCGAAGAAATACTTAGGAACCATCCTATCCGTTGGCATCCCCAGAAGATAGTCCGCCTTGATTTCCTCAATCAACCTCTGGTTATTACGATCATGCCTAGAGGTGATGGGAGGCGGCTCCTGCAGGAGCCTATGTATTCCCATTCTAGGCTATGTATTCTAGGCTTCGCCTAGAACGAGAATGTGTAATGGTGGCAGATTGAGGAGGACTTCCAACGCCGCAGTCGTGGTGGTCTTCATGGCCCCAGTGGAACCCAGGCATGCTCGCCTTTGGATCCCACCAAGCCTTTTCACTGCCCCCTTCTGCAACGCTTTGGTTGATTCCAGTAACGTGGTACTTCCGGTTGAGGAATTTTTGACAAATAACCTACTGTCGGATCACATGGTGATATCTAAACGGAATATCAAGTGTGAACCTCCTACGATTTTTCATTTTTGAGCTACACTGTTCTCACACACACACACACACACACAACATTTTGTAACAATCACTTTTTTGGATTCAGTAGACTACAAAACGTGTATTTCCGGTAAAAATTCGATATCGAAAATTTGAAATGATTACAATACTTCCTCTTATTAGGTGTAAGAGATAGTAAATTTATTGCTTGAGTGAAATATAATTTAATTTACAAATGTTTGTTTCCGGTTAGTAAGAATTGTGTTCTATATCTTGAAGTGGTTGCAAGGAGTTTATTAAATAAATTTCTCGAATTTATTGTTTTCACTTTATTATAGTTAAATTTAAAAAAAAAAAAATTATCGGGTAGATAAAATAGTATAAAGTTGGACTTTAGTATCTGTTTGTTTCATATTATGTGTATTGATTACAAGATTTTATTATTATTTGAAATGTATTTGTCATCTTTATTAATTGTATTAATAAATATTTATCCACTTACTAACGTTTATTTACTTTCATAAAAAAAAAAAATATTCTTGACTAATAACTGCGATTGTTCTATTTTGATTTTCATAAATTCTATAAAATAAAAAAAAATTATGTCGAAAAGAAGATAAACTTAATTTGCTTATTAATATTGTTAATGAGTTTAATAATCGTTTAGGGTTAATCCAGAAACAATTTTCTTATTTGAAAAGGGATAATCAAAAGTTTAAAGCAAATGAAGTTGGCAGCCTGAAAGTGGAAATTATATCTAATTTTTAATTGTATAAAAGAAAATAATTTTGAATTTATAAATAATAAATTTCATCCTATGAAGCAATGAATATAAAATTAATTAAAAGAAAAATTAGATTATCTAAGCTCTTTAATTATTTGAGATTGAACTGTAATAAAATTAGGTTACCTAATCTTCCATTTAAAGAGAATGAGAATATTTTTGAGATAACATAAACTATATTTGAGCTTATCAATGCTGATATTACAGAACATGAACTAGATTTTTATTTTCGTCTAAAAATGAAAAGATTAATGCCTTTGCCACCTGTTATATTTAAGTTTATGAGAGCGAAATTGAAAATAATTTTTTTTTTTTTCAGAATTTTTGCTGTTAAAGAATTCTCTGTTAATATGATCAATTTTCCCGGATATTATATTGGATACTCCGCAACAATTTACATTTCTGAGAAACTGGACAGTGAAACACATAAATTATTTAAGAAAGAGAAACTACTATAGAGGCAAAATCAATTTAAATATACACTGATGGACAAAATTAGCGTACCACTCAATTTTTTGTTTAGTTAAAATTCAATAAATTGTCTTCCGCTTTTGTTTTGGTGAACTATTGATATTTGGGTGAATATCAGTGTAAACATAAACCATGAATAATACTTTCTTTACACATTAATCCCATTTTTACAAACAGTAGCCTTTGACCCATCCAATCTACACATCATAAAATTTATTCTGACTCATTCTTTCTCTTTACCCTGAACTTTTTAGGTTATTTTAAAAAGAATTTTGTTCAGTGGCTGCAGTAAGGAATTTTTGTAAACATGATTGCGTTAAAGATGTGACTTTGCTAGAGAAAGGGTACAGTCAGCGGGAAGTCGCTAGATTGGGCGTACATCACTCGTCTAGGAGGCAGAGCTCTAAAGCGATTTAGGGAAACAGAAGGTCATTCAAGAAGAGAGGGGCAAGGTCGGCCTAGATGTTACAGAAGAGAGATACGATAGGTACATCCGACACCTGGCATTGAGCAAACCGGAGCATCACGGGAAATGAGATAATAAATCTCATAAGGCAAGTCCGAAATGTTTCCATTTCCGACAGGACTTTTAGAAGAAGACTTAATGAAAGCCCAACATCCTGCTCTTGGCCTTCTCCTTACCACAGTTCACAAAATGACCAGGCACGTGAATATGTGAATTGGACTTTAGACAACTGGAAGCGAGTTCTTTTTACGGATGAGGTAAGAGTGTGTCTAAATTCTTCAGATGGCGTAATTACACATGGAGACGCCTAGGAGAGAGGTACGTGCCATGCTGTATGGTCCCTCAGGTGGCATTTCGTGGGGGCTCACGGATGTTCTGGGGTGACATTTCCTTCGATGGTCGTTGTGCAGGGAAGGTTTTTAACGTCTCAGAGGTACTTAGAAGACATAATCGAAGAACATGTAGTGCCATTTGCTCCTTACATCGGCGATGGATTTTTTGTTAATGGATGATAGTGCCAGACCCCACAGAGCACGAATTGTACCTGACTACCTGATTGAGGTTGGGATTGAGCGCATGTATGGCCACCACGGAGTCCAGACTTGAATCCTATTGAACACGTCTGGGACCAACTTAAGCGAAGAGTACGATGTCGGAATCCATGTCCAAGCACACTTGATGAATTGAAAAGGGCTGTTGTTGAAGAGTGGACAGCATTCCTCAGGACTTCATTCAAAACCTTTTCCAAACAATGCAAAGGCGTTTAAGAGACGTAAATCGTGCCAGAGGAGGAAATACCCATCATTGAGTACGTTTTCTTTAAAAATTTTTGTTTTTTTTAAGTTAACCTTGTTTTTTTTTGCATTTTATTTAACTCATTATGTAACTTGGATTTACCTGTGTTAGATACAATTTCTTTTTGAAATGACTTATTTTTTCAATCAACAATATTTTTAAAGTCCAAAATTTATACAAATTGGAAATTATAAAAAAAATAAGGGTGGTGAGTTAATATTGTCTATCAGTTCATTTGTTGTAGTGGTTGGTTCCGCAAAGCTGGAAAGCATCAAAGATGATAGCCAACTTCTTTTGGTGGTCTAGACCGGTTTCAGACGTTCGCCTTTCATCAGGATGTTTTTGTTGAATAGTGTAATAACATAGATTTGCACAGAGCAAAATTTAGTTGATACATTCGATCATCAACTAAATCGAAACTATCATCTAAATTTGCTCTGTGCAAATCTATGTTATTACACTGTTTGACAGAAAGCATCCTGTTAACCGGTCGATCAGAATCACAAAAAGAAGCAAGCTGTCATGGAAAATATGTCTGATCAATTTAAATATATATTTGGATAAGAACTAGGCAAATTGCTGGTTAGGAAAGAAGATGATACAGATGTGGTCTCTTTAGTTTCTGGTGGAGAAACTGAAACATTAAGGACTCTGTGTTCCTCACCGTCAGATGCTCGGTACCAAAAATTCATTGAGAACCGGAAAATCAAGGAGTCGAAAATCGATAAGTCCAAATCAACCTCTAATAGCTCTTCATTGTCAACTACTTGAAATAAAGTGATCAGCTTAGCTAGAACTTCTATTAATTTAAATATGGTATTTTGGTATTAAAATGGATTTAGTACTTTGTTCAGTCTCCCATCTGATGTTAATAAACCGTCTTCTTCAGAGAAAAATTATTTGGTTATATGAAACATTCATACCATCTAAGAATGTCCTTCTTGAAGGATTATGATTACTTCACCCAGGATGCATGTAAAATTCGTTCAATAGAAAGAGCGAGGTGGGTGGACTTATTGTTTTCATCAGAAAAGATCCTAACTTCAGAATTTCTGGTTCTCATAACAAAAGATGAACTACTGCCCCCCCCCCCCAGAACCCCCAAAAATCAATTTTCCCAGAAAAATATTTAAAATCAAATTGATTGATGTTTATTTGTGTAGAAAGTATACGAAGTTTAAAGAAAATCGTTGGAGCCATTTTTGAGAAAATCAAGAAAAACTGAAAAAAGAAAAAACATTCAGGAAAGTCTAACTTTCGATTGATGGATTTTGCCTGAAATCTTCGTGTCTGATACGGGCGGTAGTGCTTAAATGGAACACTAAGTTTGAGCTTCCTACAACTTTTCGTTTTCTGTGTATTCAGTTTAACAGACACACACACACACATACACGCAATTCTCTAAAAACATTTTTTTCACATTCAAGGAAAAATTGTGATTGTGCAAGATTTTCAAAAATTGAATTCTTACTAGAAATATATATGTTGGTTTCCTCTGAATAAAAAAAAAAATCTGGTGTGAAACACTCACACAACTTTCTCTTACTCCAGTTCTCCAATTATAATTGACAGCTTTTATAGTTTGTGTACCCAATTTAAAGAGATTCGTCGAAAACTGAAAAAACTGTACAGTAAAAGCGCACTTGCGGTTTACAAATTTTCTTAAAACTTGGAATTTAGGCCATCTATTTATTTCTAATTAATTTTGTTTGGATGACAGAATTGTATAATCAACTATGATAGCCCTTCAGAGAAAAATATAACCCCATCCCTCCCCCAAAAGTGCCCTGAAATAAATTTTTCCCAGAGAAAATGTTTCAAATAAAAGATGTAGATCTTTGCATGTTTAGTTTATATAAATAGTTTCAAGAAAATCGTCGGAGCCATTTTTGAGAAAATTGCAAAAGAGTAAAAAAAACCAACTAGTAAAGTGTACTTCCGGTTGAGGAATTTTGACAGATAACGTACAGTCAGATCCCATGGTGACCCTAAACGGAATATCAAGTTTCAACTTTCTACGATTTTTCGTTTTTGAGCTATGCTGTTCACATAAACATACACACCACACACACACACACACACAACACACACCACACACACACACACGGACCATTTGCTAAAAACCACTTTTTTGGACTCAGGGAACCTCAAAACGGATATTTCCAGTGAAAACTCGATATCGAAAATTTGACACGATTACAATACTTCCTCTTACTAGGGAGTAAGAGAAAGTAAAAATCTGGTGTGACATACATTCACATAAATTTCTGTTACTCCAGTTTTGAAAATTATAATTAACAAATTTTATAGTTAATATATCACAAATTTCATTAAATTTGTCGATGTTTTTATGAAGAAAATCGCGAAAACTGAAAAAAAAAAACTATTCAATAAACACGCAACTTCCGGTTTACTAATTTTCTTGAAACACGGAATTTTGGCAATGTATTTATTTGTAATTAATGTTGTCTAGATGGTAGAATTGTATAATCAACTAAGATAGCATTTTAGATGCAAACATAATCCTACCCCTACCCCAAAAACCCCCCCTTAAATGAGTTTACCCAAAGAAATGTTTCAAATAAAAGTTGTAGCTCTTTATTATGTGTAATTGACAAACTTAGTTTAAAGAAAAATCATTGGAGGCGTTTTAGGAAAAAAATAGCAGAAAACTGAAAATTAATTTTCAATAAAAACTCGCTTTAGGTCATCTGATTTTCTTCCAAACTCGGAATTTCAATAACATATAAAATCCTAATTAATATTATTTAGATGATAGAATTGTATAGTAAACTGAAATAGCACTTTAGTGGAAAATCTAAACCCATCCTCCCCTAAAAAGCTTAAATGGTTTGTTGGTGTATTGGTTATGAGCATGGACTTGTAAGTAGGAAGACCCCAGTTCGAGTCCAGCGTATAACTAAATTTTATATTTGTTTAAAAAATGTTAATAGTAAAAGTAGGTGCTTCCGTCCCCGTCCACGACACCTAATTTGGTAGTTGGACGTTAAGCCCGCCTCAAAAAATAGGCATTACTTTACTTTACTTATAGACACTACCACCGTATCGGACACGAAGAATTCGAGCAAAATCCACCAATCGAAAGTACGACTTTACTGAATGTTTTTTTTTTTTTTCAGTTTTTCGTGTTTTCTTAAAAACAGCTTCAATGATTTTCTTTAAATTTTGTACACTATCTACACAGATAAATACCTCTATCACTTTTATTTGAACCATTTTCCCGGAAAAATTCTGTTGGAGGGTGTATTTTTGAGGGCGGAGTCTGTCAGTTAGTTTAAATTTAAGCTGACGCAAAGTGGTTGTTGTGGTGGTTGGTTCCGCAGAGCTGGAAAGCATCAGAGACATTTTCCTGTGGTAGCCTGCTTCATTTTGTGGTCATCGACCGGTTTCGGGCGTTCGCCCATCTTCAGGATGCGTTTTACAGACAATGTGACAACACAGATTTGCACAGAACAAATTTAGTTTACACACCACAACAACTATGGAGCCTTAAGTATTTTAACTATTTTTACAATTTAACATCAAAAATCTATAATATAAAAGCCAATATTTATTTTAACAAACAATGTCTCAGTCACAAGGTTACACCTAAAATACGCAACCATCAACATAAAAACTAACATACTCGCACCACGAAAAACAATTATCCAAACACAGAAAATCTGGAATCTAAAGGGTGTGTAAACTGAATTTGCTCTGTGCAAGTCTGTGTTATCACACTGTCTGAAAAATGCATCCTGAAGATGGACGAGCGCCCGAAACCGGTCGATGACCACAAAATGTAGCAGGGTACCACGGAAAATGTTTCTGAGACGCTAAGTGGTGTTTGTTGAATGGAGAGCGCCCATAATGTGATTATGTTAATAATTAATTTGGAATTCAATAAAATTAAAAGTATTTATTTGCAATATATTCATCATTATTTTTGATTTTTTTTTTTTACTTTCTCACTTTATTATCTGAAACTTTATTAACTATTTGTTTTCATAGAAGAATGCAATTTAATTTCATTCTTCATTGTTCTGTTTGTATAATATTTTTGTTTACTTATTTCTTTAAAAAAATTTATATTTCTTCACAGTTAAACCACAAACTCATTGTTAAAAAGTTTAAACTTTTAAAACAATAAAAAATTATTATATTATTAGTTATATATTTTTTTCTTACGTTTCATGAACATTTGTTATTGTTTACTTTTGTTTTGTTAACGTTTAAAATTAATTCCTTCTTAAAATGTTCTTTTTTTTTTTTTTTGTTAATAAATAATGTTAGGAATAAAAATATTCTAAATATTTGTATTTAATTGTGTTTTAATAAAGTTAAGACACAAAAATCAACTATTACTGAGGTGATTGAATGTCTTTTCATTTTCATCCTTAATAATTCACACTTTTAGCCAAAAAACATTATAATGGACTTCGCCTTGCCAGAGCCATTCCTATCTCCCTAGTGTTACCTTTTCTATGCCGCCACGCTTACATGTCTTCTCATCTCTTCATCCCACTTGGTGGATTCAAGTCAATCCTTCTTTCTTTTCCTTTCTCTCGGATACCACCACTCCATAATTTTCTTGCCCCCAACGTCCAACCTTGTTCTTTCACTAAATGTCTTGCTCATTTCCAATAATTCCTTTTGTGAATCATATCTGTATCATATCTGGCAACCTGTTTTCTCCTTTATCCAAATATTTCTTTTGCTAACTTTCCTAGTAATATTGATCATATAGCTTTCCATTGATGATCTCATTGCTTTGCCGAGGTTTCTAATAATTTTTATTTTTTCATTCAGAACCCAAGATTCGCACCCACATATAAGAACCGGAAGTAGTGTAGACATCCATAAATCTAGAAAGTATAGCTTCCAGAGACAAAGAGAGACTAGAGAGAGCATAATATATTCTGGAGACAAAGAACATAAAATAGATCTCTTGAAACTTGTTTCTTGACTTTTCACAGTCAGCAAATTTAAACGGATGTCTCTTTATAGGTAGGTGGTAGTATGTTCACAGTGAAGCCATACTTTCCTCATGTGTGGCCTTCTTTGAATTGTCTACGACATGGACAATTTCAAGCACCTGAGCATGTAGGGGATCACATGAAGTACAGTAAATTTTCTGGACTGTACAATGTAGTTCAAATGTGACATAAATAAATTTAGTGATTACACTAAATGCCATGGGAATCCCTATTAGCAACAGATGATAAAATGGTCAAAATAATGGAAAAAAAACTATAAATGATTCTACTTGTTTGGAAAGTGGTTGTAGATTGTAGATTATTGTAGGGAATTGTTGCACTGCGACCTGAAAGGTCTATTGTGCCCCCCCCCCGAGCCTTCTCAGGAACTGCCGGCCTCCAAGCAGTATTCTCTAGCTACAGACAACACTGCCCATCATCGGACAGTGATTTATAGAGTCTCCTAGGAAAAAAAAATCTAAGGGCAGCATGCTGGATTCGAACCCCGCGAGGCTAGTCCTGCGCGCTGCCACTGAGCTAATC
>JAAEAF010007808.1:0-38116 GCA_011037195.1 Triatoma infestans
GCCAGATAAAAAAAAAAAAAAAAAAACAATTACAAATAATACTCTATTTAATTCTTTTAAGGATTCCAAATAAGTGATGATCAATTATTTATTTTAAGCTGCAGAAATAAGAGATTTCAAAACCAACTACCTTATTTCAAATTGGACCACATATTTTTTTTTTTTTAACAAATTCTTAAAGTAGATTTTGTTTCAAGAAAAATGGATATTGAACGAGAAAAATCCGTTGAATATACTCTGAGATATACCATTTTGAATGTAGAGAACCCCGATTCTTGCAGGAATCTTCAATCTCCACGTAGATATCCCATTCTAATAACTGGAACAGCTCTCAATGAGCCTTCCTACTCTCAACTCATATAATTTTTTAAGAAATTTTCCAAATTTTTTCACTTTCATACAGAAATTTATAAATCTAAAAAAAAAAGAAAAAAAGCCTTATAGTTGACTAGCTACGTATAGTCTGATAGCTTCAAGTGTATAGTGGATTTCAGAAGGAGAGAGAATGGGAACACTGTATAATCGAAAAGTAGCACAAACTGCCTAGATATTACACTAAATTATATAAAATGGTAGTGAGAGGTAAAGAGAAAAGTTGATGACCCGTTGTGACTGCTATATGAACTCTGTTGCAAGACTCTCAGTAGATTCCCTCCTATGGCTGAGACAGCTGCATTTGTCAGTTTCTCCCACTCTATCTGTGCCTAAACTAGTTAGTGAGACTGTCCTCTCTCTCTCTCTCTCTCTCTCTCTCTCTGCTTTTGATCCCTCTCTTCGGATCCTATACAAGTGCAAAATATTACTATTCCAGCAAGATGTGTACCGGAAAACCGGTCGGTATTAGATCACAGAAGAACTGTCAAGAAATTTATTCATCAGAGATATTTTTCCGTGATGCTGCTTCATTGTATGGTTTCGTCGGGTAATTATCAAGATGTCTTGATGATACAGTATTAAAACAACTGGCACGGAGCAAAATCAGTTTATAACTCGGTGTATAATAGATTTACTTTAAATTTGAATACTTACTGCAACTAAGGTCAAAATTTTAACCGTTTAAAAAAATAATTTGTCAACTATATAGGGTGACCAGAGTTATATGCTCCACCCACTTTTTTTTTAAACGGCGGAAAATTTCGAAAAAATAGAAAACACGTATTTAATCATTTTTAGTCTAGTTTATTTTCAGTGATTGAACCATTTTTTTATACCCCAATATCCCGAGATACAGCATCCAACTTTTTTTTTTCAAATGGAACATTATATTTTTTTTTGCATATTTTTATAGTAATTGAGCCTCTAAAAAAATTGAAAAAAAAAAAAATTAAAATCGGTTAGGTTTTTCAAAAGTTATGGTAATTTAAAATATGAAAAACAAATTTCAGTTTAATGTCAAAATTACCTTATTTTTTCTTTAAAGAAGCTCTTCAAACTGGGCACCATCAACGGATAGGCAAGCCAAAGCTCTGGATCCCACGCTCTGTTTGCAGCAGCACTTAGGTGGCAAAGTCAACATCTAGGCAGGCTAGAGTTATTCGACGTTCCATATCTTCGACTGAAGTCATGGGATTAAGGTTACTGTACACTTTATTTTTTAGATATCCCCACAAAAAATGCACAATTTTATGGACTGATGAATCAACGTTTACCAACAATGGCCTTCTTAATCGTTGGAACTTTAGAATATGGGCAGAAGAAAATCCACAAGTTACCTTCGCCACACACCATTAGGTTGTTTTTTCTACAAATGTTTGGTGTGGAGTTTGAGGAAACCAACTAATCGGCCCATACTTCTACAGAGGGAACTTAACTGGTGAAAGGTATCTAACTTTTTTAAGAGACATTTTGCCAGTTTTGCTGGAAGATGTTCCTCTAAAACGTCGGTTAGATATGTATTTTCAACAAGATGGTTGCCCGGCACATAATGCGAGAGTTGTTCGACGTTACCTGGACAGAAATTTCCACGAAAAGTGGTTAAGAACTCATGGTCCGATCCAATGGCCACCTCGACCTCCGGACTTAACCCAATGGACTATTTTTTGTGGGGATATCTAAAAAATAAAGTGTACAGTAACCTTAATCCCGTGGCTTCAGTCGAAGATATGGAACGTCGAATAACTCTAGCCTGCCTAGATGTTGACTTTGCCCACCTAAGTGCTGCTACAAACAGAGCGTGGGAGTCCAGAGCTTTGGCTTGCCTATCCGTTGATGGTGCCCAGTTTGAAGAGCTTCTTAAAGAAAAAATAAGGTAATTTTGACATTAAACTGAAATTTGTTTTTCATATTTTAAATTACCATAACTTTTGAAAAACCTAACCGATTTTAAATTTTTTTTTTTTTTTTTTTAGAGGCTCAAGTACTATAAAAATATGCAAAAAAAAATATAATGTTCCATTTGAAAAAAAAAGTTGGCTGTATCTCGGGATATTGGGGTATAAAAAAATGGATCAATCACTGAAAATAAACTAGACTAAAAATGATTAAATACGTGTTTTCTATTTTTTCGAAATTTCCCGCCGTTTAAAAAAAAAGTGGGTGGAGCATATAACTCTGGTCACCCTGTATACTTGGGCAATAAGATAAAGTTGTGTGAGTGTTTCATGCCAGATTTTCATTATTAGAAAGCTCTTCTTATTGAATGGTTAAATACATCTCTAAAATTTAAATTTTACTCTTTTGCAAATGTGAAAATAGTTGCAACTTGAATAATATATCCAAGAAAAGATTGGGATGGTAGAAGTGAAGGAACTATTCTACTTGGTGGTGGGGGGGATATTGTTTACATTGATTGTGTTGAGGCGTTAGCATAGGAATGGTGGGGAAAAGGAATACCCCTTGAGGAAAGCTTGACTAGGCTAGGCTACTGCGGGCTAGCCTAGACCAACTGCGTTACTCAAGAAAACCCCAAGAGGCCTTAGGGTCCAACTACTGCCAGCCCTCCAGGGGCCTAGGCAATACTTCTTACGCCTGTGTACCCAATTCCTATAAGGCTTTCCTAAAAGAACTTCTCCCTGTACTCACCTACCTTTTACCAATACCTTACTAAAAATAAATTATTACTTCGTATACTGTAAGTTAGGCTAGACAACTACAATATACCACAGTAGATTTTTACACACAGATTCACTATATGTAAAAAAAAAACTAGTGTGAAACACTCACACAATATTTTCATACTGCACAGATATAAAGCTGACTAATTTTCTTTAAACTTGCAATGTTTGTTCATCGGGCTGGAACAGCACACATGGAACAGCTTTATGTGTAAATAAAGGGGGTGGGAATTAACTTGTTGACCTACTAGGAGCACACTATATGGCAGCGAACTTACTGTTTGCTTTATAACGGCAGTTTAACTTTAAACCTAACACATAGGACCTCTAAAAACAATAAAATCAACATTTTTAGGCATGTGTGCCAAATATAAGTGGCAGATTTTTATCTAAGCCAGAAGCAATACAAAAACCAAATTTGTCAAAACTATAATTCTATTGGTCTATATCAACGGTGGGCCGCATTCGGCTCTTCATTCAGTCTAGTGCGGTTCCATTTTATTTCAGAACTTTTTCACTGTTTGTGAGATGGCTGTCATGTTACAATGTTTTGAGTCGTTTTGTGGATCTTCTAAATTCTATAATAATATTTAAAAAAGAAAAAGGAAAATATATACCCTGAATTAGAAAACGAATCATGGCTGTCTTGACTTAATGTTCCATACAGACATTATGGAACATTTACGCACATTTAATTTGACTTGACAAGGAAAAGAAAAAAAATGATTATTGATTTGTCACAAACTGTATTTAGTTTTGAAGCTAAACTTCAGCTTTTTGTAAATCTGAAGTCGAAAATACGAGGCATGTCCAGTAAGTAAGTGTACTGAATTTTTGTAGGTTACAAAAATTTTTATTTGAACAAAAAAATTACCTGGTTACATTAGTACATATGTAAGCTATTTTTCGACATAGTCACCATTCCTCTCAATGCAGGTGGTGAACCGGGGTATTAATTTTTTGATGCCGTCCTCGAAGTAGTTTCCCGCCAACCCCTTCGTCCACTTCTACATCTCCCCCTTCACCTACTCGTCGGTTGAAAACCTTTTTCCACCCATGTGCAGCTTCCAGGAGGTAAAGAGATAGTAATCTGAAGGTTCCCATTTAAACGAGGCAAGCAATTCCTTCGTGGCGTTGGTTGTGTGTGGTCTGGCATTGTCGTGCACTAGGCAGACTCCCTTTGTCAGCATGCCTCTCCTTTTGTTCTGAATCGCCCTCCGCAATTTTTTTAGGGTCTCACAGTATCTTGCAGAGTTGATGGTCTCCCCTTGAGGCATATATTCAATTAAAATTATGCCTTGACAGTCCCAAAACACGGATGTCATGATTTTCTTGGCTGAAATTGTGGTTTTGAACTTTTTGGCGGAGGGTGAAGAGGTGTGACGCCACTGTTGAGACTGCCTTTTGGTTTCAGGTGTGTAGTGTGCAACCCAAGTTTCATCTCCAGTAATGATGGAGCGGAGAAATTCATCTCCATGGAGTTTGTAGCGTCTCAAAAACTCTTGCCCGGCAACAAGTATTTCACACTTGGCGGGAGATTGGATTGACATTTTTCACGAAACGTATTGTCGCGTCGACAGTTCTCAACGTACTGACCTCGAACCGGTCTCGTTTGCGGAGGGGAGGAATCAGGCTACACGACAGTGTAGCCAACATGTCGAAAACAAAATCCCTCCGGCCGTGAAAGCCTCAGTACACTTACTTACTGGGCATGCCTCGTATTTAATCATTTTCCGCGAGTAAAAGCCAAAATAATTAATATCAAAGAAGAAAAGTTGATAGAATACGAAATGAAATTGGAGGAATTGCAAGCAGATTTAAAACATAGGTTTGAAGATTTGAAAAGTTTCAAACTTACATTTGCATATTTTGTGAATCCATTTATTTGTGGTATTATTGAAGGTGGATTTCCAGCCTCTGAAATAATACTTGTTGAAAAAGCGGCTGCAGTATTAAAATTATTAGAGATGAAAGAGGATTTGTGCAAATGCAGCACAAATCTACAACTATTATTGAATTTTGGAAACTCATGTCAGAATCAAAATATCCACATTTGAGGAAAGCTGCTTGTCGTCTTATTTCAATTTTTTGTACAACATATTGCTATGAGTCTTTGTACTCCACGATGAAGTTCGTGAAGTCGAAATTCCGTTCACAGCTGACGAATCAACATCTTACAGAATTACTGCAAACAGCTTTAGCAAATTACACGCCAAACTTCAAAGATTTGCAAAAGATCTTCGTTAAATGTTATGCTTTTAATTAGTGTATTTTTTTTTTTCATAGTTATATATTATTATATATGTGTGTACTTTACATATCGCTGTTTAACTTTAATGAAATAACATAGACATTAATTTGTGTACTAAAATATTATGTTGTAGCTCTTTATAATATACGAAAAACCGAAAAGTGGCTCCCATTGACTTCATGCTTGCCCACCCCTGGTCTATATGAACTCTTAGTCAGATTTGAAACAGATTATATGAAGAAGGCCATTTTAATTGGTGGATTTCAATGTTGGACACTGAATAATAATAATAATAGATTTTCAAAATTCTGTTTAAAGAACTTTAATCCCATACAATACAAAAAATTTAATTGGGCAACACAGTTGAAAAATTTAATTATCAATTTAGGTTATGATGAATTTTCTTTGGAAGGCACAATACGCTAATTTTCTAATGAGAATATAAAAAAATGAATTATAAATATAGATTAAAGTTATATTATGAGCTAAATGATCAAAAGAGGTTATTATTATTATTATTATTATTTGTCTGTGGGAAGGGAAACCCTACGCTATACAAAGCCTCACTGGGCCCATATAGCTACCCCAAGAAAAACAATAACAAGCCGGGTCTATCACAAAAATCCAGACCCGGATCTAATCCATCTATGAATTCACCGGGGGGGGCAGTCCGAATAAATCGGACAATAACCTTAAGCGGAAATAGACTAAGCTCTTTCACAGACATCCTATTCCGACCAAAGGTCCTCAACCTAATTTCCTCACAACCCAGGCAATCAATCAAAGATGGATGGGTGATTCCTCCTCTGTTTCACAGTCTCTACAAAATGGATCCGGCATGAGCTGCATTATGTAGAGATGTCTCCTTAAAACAATGTCCTGTAAGAGATCCAACCAGATGCTGAGAGAGTTCCGTGAAAAACACAGCAACATCTCACTAATGGCCTTGTCCGGACCCCCGATGAGCATTTTAGACTGCCGAAAACCAACTGAGCTCATCCATAAGGATGAAGGCTGTGAAGCTGTCCATGTCTGGAAGCCTGACAGACATTTGCCAGAAGACACGCCAACGGCAGGCTCGGGACCAATGAAAGGAATAGAGGCGCCTAATTTGGCAAACCTATCCACCTGCTCATTTCCAAAAATTCCCATGTGACCTGGCATCCATACTAGAAGCACATCCTTCAGAGAAGAAAGCTCTTCCAGTCTTTTTGAACATTCTAACACCAACCTGGAAGTGAAGACGCATGAACTCAGCGCCTTCAACGCAGCCTGGTGTCCGAGCAGATACAAACACCTTTTAAGTTAGTGTTACGTACCCTCTCATTTCCAAACACAATACTCAGTCTGGAAGACCGTGGTCCATTCACCAAGAGATGCTGTCAATTGATCTCCGCTCTCAAAATAGACCGCAGCTCCAGACCTACCATCCATTCTGGAACCGTCCGTGTAACACCGGAAGTAATTATCAAGTATCATTCCAGACGGACCAAATCTTGACCAATCTTCCCTAGAAGGTAACCTGAAACTGTAAGAATGATCGAAAACAAAAGTCAATTTACACAGCTGAAAACTCAGTTGAAAGTCAAGGGCAACACAGTTGAAAAATTTAATTATCAATTTAGGTTATGATGAATTTTCTTTGGAAGGCACAAAACGCTAATTTTCTTATGAGAATATAAAAAAAAGAATTATAAATATAGATTAAAGTTATATTATGAGCTAAATGATCAAAAGAGATTACATCATCTAATTACAGTGGTTTATATGAATATCTGTTTAATGGACATTAATACCTGAAAGCTGTATTCTTTATTAAATTATGCCTTTTTAAAAAATTAGAGTAGTAAGTTCAGCTCAGGGTTTGTTCCTTCCATATAAAATTGATATTAAAATTATATTTCTGGTGAAGATACGATTTCATAAAGCTGATACGATTGCAATACTTCCTGTTACAAAAGAAAGTAAAAACATAAAATAAAAAGGAATCATTTTTTATTTTTTTTTTATTAAACCTGTATTAAATTAAATAACGTAGTGAAAGAAGAATTTCCTTCTAACAATTAAAATTAAAAAATTAAAGGACGTCAGAAAAAAAAAAGAAATAAAGAAAAAAAAAAAAATAACGCTGACTTCATTAGGATCAATAGCAGTGAAGTGTATATTGCCTTAACTTCATTTTCAACAAGAAATTCTACGACGTATTTAAAAAATACTGAATTGAAAATACTTATACGATTTCTCAAACATTTATTGATAAAATTTACTATAGCTTCCGGGTTTGTTTCTAGAATATAAAAACTATAATTTAAAAACAACGTATTTAAAAAATCCTGGATCGAAACATCCTTATATGATTTCTCAAAAAACGTTTATTGACAAAATTTGCTATAGTTTCCGGGTTCGTTTCCAGAATATAAAAACTTTAATTTAGCGGACTATTAACTACAATACTTTTGGTTTTAATTTTTTCTACACTACTCAATAGTTTTAAATTTTTTGTTTGTTTTGGTTTTAGTAAATGATTTTGAAAAATTTTATGGTTTAATGAACCCAAAGTAGGAGAATAGAAAAAAAAATATTTGGCTTCGTAAAAATAACTACAGAGGAGATGAAAACAGTGGAGATAGGACTCATGATAGAAAACTACCTGCTAACAAAAGAGATAAGTTTATAATAATAATAAAAATGATAATATACTTATTAATCAAAGTGATAAAGCAGATCGTTCAGCTCTCACTTGTACACTTCCTAAATGTAGCTACGACAAGCCCTTCAAAGTTTTCATGCCGGTGTAATGACATAGCAATGTCAAAGCAATGTCAAGCGGTTCCAGCCGCCGCTACCTTCACAAAATATAACAAAAGAAAGAATAATTTATAACTAGTAGCCTCAGCCGGCCGCTGCCTTTTTCAATACAACGGTATCAAAGACAAGCACCGGTAAAAACCATTTTTTATTGAACAGAAGCCACCTGGCCGATTCAAGGCTACCGGCCTTTGAAAATCACCGATGGACGACCAAATCTGGCCAATGACCTAAATCACTGGTCACCGATCTAACCAATGTCGCACGCTACGAGAGATGTCTTAGTGTGAGAATTACTTACACACCTGGCAGTGTGTGAGTAATACTAATATAAACTTCGTCCCACTGGAGGAGGGGATCATTCATCGATCATTATTAGTACACCAGTAACATCAGTATATCAGTATTATCATTACATCAGCAGTTATACTTAAGTTCAGAGCGCGTCCCTATAGAAGGTTAAACTTATAATTATTTCATAGTTGTGAATATTAGTTATTTATTTTAATCATTTAAATATTTGTTATTTAAATCTTAAAATTATTTATTTATTTTTATCAATTCATATTAATTGTAGTTACCACCTCGCTCATTCAAATTATTGTAAAAATATAATCTATTTTTGTAAAATCAGTGTTTAGTATTTCGAGTCTAAAATCTATAAACTAACTTCCGCCTATTAAATCCCTCTTCAAGACATCTAACTTCATACCTCAGGAATCACGACAATTGATTCCATTACACCGAACAAAGGGGCTTGGAAGCATGGACTGTCAATATTAGAGCGATTCTCTGTGGTTTTACCTAAAAACTCACGGACAGTTCCAGTGAAGAAGATAGGGTTCTAGTGAAGAAGAAACGGTGATGTGTACGGGTCTAATCCATGTTTTAACATCTCGGTAAGCCTAGGCAAGTTAGCCACAGTTTTTCAGGCAGAGTTAATCTTAATAATTATCAGTGTATACTTGAAATAAAAATCTGATGTGAAACACTCACACAATTTTCTCTCACTGCACTTCTCAAAATTATAATTGACAAATTTTTGTAGTTAGTGCACCAAATTTAATGAAATTCGTCGAAAACTGAAAAAAAACTATTCAGTAAAAGCGCACTTCCGGTTTACTGATTTTCTTCACACCCGGAATTTTGGCCAACTATTTATTTCTAATCAATTCGTTTGGATGATAGAGTTGTATAATCAAGTATGATACCACTTTAGAGGAAGCTGTAACCCTACCCCTCTCCTAAAAGTGCTCTTAAATGAATTTTCCCAGAGAAATGTTTTATATAAAAGTTGTTGATCTTTGAATGTTTAGTTTATATGTGTAGTTTCAAGAAAATCGCCGAAACCATTTTTGAGAAAATTGCGAAAAAGTGAAAAAAAATCATTTAGTAAAGCAGTAAAGTAAACGCACTTCCGGTCATCCGATCTTTTTCAACAACGTATTTAATTGTAATTAACACTATTTAGATGATAGAATTTTTTAATAAACTGAAACAGCAATTTAGATGAAACCTAACCGCACCCCACTCATAGAAGTGCCCTTAAATGAATTTTCCCAGAGAAATGTTTCAAATAAAAGTTTAGCTGTGTAAAAGTTAGTATGTGTAGTTGATATATCAAGTTTAAAGAAAATCGTCGAAGCCATTTCATGAGGAAATCGCAAAAAAACGTAAAAAAACCAACTAGTAAAGTGGTACTTTCGGTTGAGGAATATTAACAGATAACGCACCGTCAGATCCCATGGCGATACCTAAACGTAATATCAAGTTTCAACTTTTACGGTTTTTCGTTTTTGAGCTATGCTGTTCACATACACACACTCAGACACACAGACTGTTTGTGATATGCTCCGCGGGAGAGTATTACGCCCGAGAGAGCTCCCACCAATTGAGAGGTGCTGGTTAAATAACCCTCTAACAGGAAAATTGTTATATTTGAATTGAAATTAAAAATCGTTCAGAAACACAATAGTTTATTTGTTAATTATAAAAGTATGGCACTTACATACTTCAATCCAATATGAAATAAATATTCACAACAAAACGGAAAGTGATGGGCGATGGTGCAGTTGATGGATGAAGCGGCTGTTGGCTTTGAGTCTGAATGGCTGGTAGCTATGAATCTTGTATGTAGATGTATGAGGAAAAACTCTCTTGAGAGACACTTGAGTGCTGAGCCATGATGGGGCCCCACAAGAATCGTTCACAGAGTGCAACGATCTGTTTTTCTCTAATGAGATGAAAACTAATGATGAAAAATATTCACCAATGGCGCTGTGACGCTATTACATGTAAAATAAGAGAAAGTACAAATGTGTGTCTCTCGGACAGATCCAGCTCGACTACTGATTTGTTTGTAAGAGAATTGCAGCCAGCGCGTGGACTTTGATTCCATACAATTACAAAACGAAAATATTATATAAATAGAATAAGTTCTATTTCTGCTGAACTCTGCATTTTTTTTACAAACTTTAACATACCGCCCACCATTTTTTAGTAGAAAAAATCCGGCTAAACCATAAAAATGAATACAATGTAAGTTGTGCAGAATAACCATACAGATTCAGGTTGTATTAAGTTGGAAGCAGAGGTACCAGTTGTGTGACAGGCCTAACATATTCTCCATTTGGAGTCCTAAGTTTAACAACCCGGGTGACTCCGTCAATTCCCGGATAAGTTTCGATAATTCGGCCAGTAGGCCATTGAAGTGGAGAAGCCTTAGGTTCCTTCAATAATACTAAAGTATCAACCTGTAAATTCTCTAGTTGTTCCTTCCACTTAACCCGTTGTTGAAGGAATTTAGATAGTCTCTCCGCCAACGTGACCATATGTGTTGAATGCATTGTTGCAAGAATTGCCACCGGGATAAACGATGAATAGGAGTTTTTCGGAAATTATGCTCTGGCAAGGACACCATTGGAGCCCCAATCAAAAAATGTCCTGGAGTCAAAACATCATATTCATGAGGTGCATTGGAAAGTGGATAAAGAGGGCGTGAATTTAAAATGGCTTCTATACGAGTAGATAGTGTCACCAGTTCTTCAAAAGTAAAAGATCGCCCATTTAGCACCCGATACAAGTGATGCTTAAAGGATTTAACACCTGCTTCCCAGATTCCTCCAAAGTGAGGAGCTGCTGGTGGGATAAATTCCCAATGTACTTGCTGGCTATTAAGATGATTCTTGATAGAGGTCTGAGCTTCCTCGGTTCTAAGCCATGTGTACAAATTCCTTAGATACCTCTCAGCACCGATAAAATTTGTGCCATGATCAGAGAGGATCTTCGACGGCAGTCCTCGCCTAGCAATGAATCTGTCTAAACTTGCCAAAAACGCATCTGTTGACAGTTGAGAAACGATTTCAAGATGAACAGCCTTTGTGCTCAAACAGACAAATAAGGCAAGATAGGATTTTAACGAGTTGCGACGTTTGGTCTCTTTGGTCATGAATGGACCGGCGAAGTCTATGCCTGTGTTTATGAAACATCTGCCCTGCTCGAATCTTGTTCGTGGAAGGTCACTCAAGTATGGAGTGGTAGCCTTCTTGCAGAATTTGGAGCAAGTTGCACACTGACGTATACGAGATTTTATTAACCGGCGACCGGATATAATCCAATAACTTCGTTGAATTAATGAATACAAGAGTTGAGGACCCGCGTGTAGATAACATTTATGATAGTAATCGACTAAGAGTTCCGAGAAATGAGATTTATAAGGAAGTAATATTGGAAATTTAGCCTCGAATGTTAAGGGACTATTAGTTAACCTTCCGCCCACCCTGACAATTCCCCATGAATCTATAAATGGGGACAAAGAGTGTAGAGACGAATTCTTGGAGTTATTTAGAGGCACTTCCAAATTAAAATGATGCCACTGAGTAGCCTGTATTAAGGTCAATTTCGCTTTATGCAGTTCATTTAATCCCAACGTTCCTATCTGTCTAGCGGTTGATTCTTTTTTCAGTTTGTTCACGAATCTCAAAACGTAAGCGAATGTTCTAAGTAATCTTGTATAGGACAAAAATCTTCCTATTATTTCAATAAAGCTCGAGGAAGACGATTTGTTAATTAATGTTACTGCCTTCGATTTCATTTCGGGAACAGGAAAAGTGTATTGATTCGAGATAGGCCATGTTGAGGAAGAATCGTTTAACCACTGGGGCCCATGCCACCACAGCTTTTGATTAATGAGCGCCGCAGGGGAAAGCCCACGTGACGCAACATCTGCGGCATTATCATTAGATCCTACATGGTACCAATTATTCACATCAGAGTGTTCCAATATAATCGTTACTCGATTCGCCACAAAGGTTTTCAATGTATGAGGCGGTAAGCGAATCCAGCTTAGCACGATACTAGAATCCGAGAATAGAAAAGTGGAATCAATAGACAATGGTTTCAGAAAACTTTGAATACTTAGTAACATTTGTGTTAACAAAACTGCTGCGCACAGTTCAAGTCTGGGTACAGATAGAGGTTTTAATGGGGCCAGCCGCGTTTTTGCGAGTAAAAGTGTTGTTTCAACAGACCCTGAGCAATATTGGTTACGCAGATAAATGCAGGCTGCATATCCCAACTCTGAGACATCGGCAAATCCTAAAATAGATTTATGACATTGTTTCGATGAGAAAACGCATCGAGGGATGCGCAATGCCCCTAGTATGGGTAATTCAGAACAAAATTCGTTCCAGGATTCTGCAATCGTCTGTGGGACTGGTTCATCCCAATCTAACTTTAAAGTCCACAATTTTTGCAACATAGACTTGGCTTTAAAAATAACAGGAGCGAGGTACCCCAGAGGGTCATACATTCTCGCTATAGTGGACATTATGCCTCGCTTAGTTAGTATAACTTCATGAGGGCGAATATTATAAGCAATGCAATCTAGCATTGGGTCCCATTTCATTCCCAGTACTTTAATACACGGATTATCCGTATCCGCGAAGCAAATAGGAGTCTCTTGAACATCATGCTGGATATGTGACATTAACTCTTTCGAATTACTTGACCATTTCTTTAAGGTGAATCCTCCCTTTTTCAGTAATTGTACTAACTCCTTTTGCAGTTGTCTGGCGGCTCCAAAGGAATCAGCGCCGGTAAGGATATCGTCGACATAGATTTCATTTAATAAAGTATAAGATGCTAGTGGATAAGAAGAACCTTCGTCAGACACTAATTGTCGTAAGGTGCGTATAGCTAAAAAGGGGGAGCAAGCCAATCCGAAAGGCAGACGGTTCAATTCAAACTGTGATAAAGAATCAGAACTGTTGAACCTATACAGAAAATGTAAATATTGGCGATCCTCAGGATGCACCAAAATTTGTAAATACATTTGACAAATATCAGACGTAATTACAAAACGATATTGTCTGAAGTTTAATATTACATTTTGAATATCTAATTGGAGTTTGGGACCTACTAAAAGTTTATCATTTAATGAGCCTAGTTCTGTTGACGCGGAAGCATCAAAGACAATTCGCACTTTGGTAGATGTACTTTCTTTCCTTACACAGTGATGTGGGAGAAAATATTTACCCATTTGAAGTGTTTTATTTATGTAATTTAAGTTTAAGTAGTCACGAATAATTTGGGAATACTCCTCTTTTAGAGAGGGATCTTTATCTAGGCGGTACTCAAGCCTCCGGAATCGTTGTGCAGCCAATTTATATGAATCGCCCAATTGGACAGAAGTTGGCTCTTTGAATGGTAATTTAATCATGTACCGTCCAGTTTCGTCCCGAGAGTGATTCTTAACAAAATGCGCGTCACAATGGATCTCTTCTGGACTATGACTAGACACCGAAGGTACAGATTCAATCTCCCAAAATTTCTGGATGAGATGATCTAAAGGTTCCTTCTCAGTGGAAGGGTTTAAGGTCATTAAAGTCATAGAGGGGTTTGAAACTTCACAACTTATTCCCATTTTTCCTACTACAATCCATCCGAAAATAGTGTTGATAGCATTAGGGTATCCGTTTTTGGAAATTATTGATTCTCCTAAAAGAATTTCGCTAAATAAATCTGCCCCAAGGAGAAAATCTATCTTTCCGGGTTTCCAGAAGAAGGGATCTGCTAATTTATAATTTTCAAAATGTTTCCTTACATCAATGGGCACAGGGAATACCGGTAATTTTTCCGTTATATGCGGTACAATAACAGCGTTGGTTCTTAATTCTAAAGATGAATCCCTTGGAGTCAGGATACAAGACACTTGGTACTTTCCGCCCTTAATGGGCGTATCGGCAAATCCACTAAGTTTTTGTGGGTTGGTTACACAATGTAAACCTAATGCGTTAGCACAGGACGTAGTTATGAACGACCTCTGTGATCCGCAGTCTATGAGGACTCGAATTGGGAATAATTCCTCATTAACCTGAATATTCACTATTGCTGTGCCTAATAGAACATTAATTTCTTGGGCACCAGAAGTGGAAAAGATAACTCCCTTTTCACTTTCTGAAGTAGCGGGTTGTTTTGAATGTTCCAATCTATCCTTAGGGGGTGGAGACGATCCCGAGTTAATTGTGACTCCACTTCTAGTTTGTTCATTCGACTCAGTAACATGAGTTTTGGAGACGTTTCGTTTGGAAGGCTGACTAATAGTAGACAATTCACTCCTTGAAGAGGAGAAATGTAAAAGGGTATTATGTTTCTTATTACAATGTCTACATAGTTTAGTAACGGGACATTTGGAAGAATTATGAGCACGTAAACAGTTAGAACATAATTTCAAACATTTAATGCGTTCAAAACGCTGATAAGGAGTGAGGGATAAGAATTTTGTGCACTGATACAAACGATGATTGCCCTTACATAACCGACAATTATTTGATGAATTGAAACCTTCAGTGGACATTAAAACTTGTTTAGAAATTTTATCATACTTAGCTGAGGAACTGATGAAGCTATCCCAGTAGCCATTGTCATCGATTGAGCCTGCAGCATAACACGCTCCTTATGAATAAATTCTGCGAAATCTTTAAAGGTTGGAATTGATGAGTGATCAGAGAACTCCTGATCAAAACGTTCTCGAGTCTTCAGATCAAGTAATCTCATTGACAAGGACCACAGAATAACTCCAGCAGCATCGGTTAAATCTAAATTAAAAAACGCATTAGCACTCTCCAATACAACCTCAGAAAATTGCTCTAAAGCATGATAATTCCTTTTGGTTAAAGGTTTAAAGGTGAATACTTTATTCAAATAATTAGTTGCTTGAAGACGTTTACTATCATAACGGAGTGTCAATGCATTCCAAGCCTGAGCATAATCCTGGGAAGTAACAGGAATGGAGGAAATTGCATTAGCGGCAGAACCTTTCAAAGAAGACTTGAGATAATGATATTTCTGTATTGGACTTAATCTGATATTTGAATGAATTAAGAAATAAAGGTATCTTTAAAGGAAGCCCAAGTAGTAATATCACCTGAAAATGTAGGTAAAGTTATGGGAGGTAGCTTTATAAAAGGTTGAGTTTCACAAGGATTTGAAACATTAGCAAATGGTATAGGACTTGAAGTATCAATATTTTCCCTTGTGTTAAAAGATAAGGCTTCATAGTAAACACTTCGAGTGTTTATTCTTAGAGTACTTAATCTTTCTACACATTCGGCCCTTTCCAGAGATGACGCAAGTCTTATGGCTTCATTAACAAGTTTCAAAAATTTTTTATAAGTGTCGTCAATACGCGACAATCGCGCTTGAAGCAAGGGAAATTTACTTGGGTCACTTACAGAGGCGTGACCTACTGCTTTTGTTTCTTTTAGATCATCGATCAAGTCATTTACTTCATCTTCTAGATCACTTAATCTTAACTCTGACTTACTAGCATCACCTTTCGGAGGCATTATTAACTTTTAATGCAAAGAATTTGACAAAAACCTGAACACACAATGATGAGAAAATATCTGTCAAAATTCAAAGAAAGAAAAAGACAAGAGATAGTATTATTAAATATTACCTTATTATTTGTGAGTAAAAATTATTAATCTCTCAAACCGTCAACAACTCCATTGCCTAATAAAGGAAACGGAAGTGAATAAATGCTCTGTCTCACAAATGGCACCTACTGTTCCAAAAGGAAAACACAGAAGTACATACCTATGGACAAACATCAATACATATGAATAAACATTTTCACAGAGATTATTATATTTCTCTGACGAACATGACTATATAGCTGTATAAAATATATACAGTATGATTTAACTGAAATATTATATTAATTTTAACTTACTGTAAATATTACAAAACAAAATGTTATCTGTTTGCCACTTTAACAGACTGGCAATGAAACAAAATATACGATACCATTATACAATATCGATTTTCTTATTTAGTAATTATTGCATTCCTTTTTTAAATGCATAATGTGTTTATCTAGATAAATTAACTAAAGAGGAAATCTAAAAAAAATAGTTTTAAACAGAACAAAAATTAAACAATACTGCTGTTCATTTAACTATCAACTAACCAAAACAAAAACTGCAAAAAGTAAGTTATTTCAATAGGTCAATAGGTATGCGTATTAATCTTCACTATGTATTAACTAGGTCAATATTCAGTATTAATCCTAAAATGTAAACCCATTCTAAATTAAATACGAAAATAAATCACACACTTTTACAATTTTTTCTGAATTAAACTAATTAATACTTTAATTTTATCTAACTGAGTATCCAATCACTGACACTTTAGCTATGATATTTATTAATGATAATGATTAATGATTATGAATATAATTTATAAATAAATATAAATTTAAATATAATTCCAGCCTATATTAATTAATTTGGCTGATGCAATAGCAAACAATTTCCAAATGTAGATTTCAAGTGTCAGTTAATCTGGGTCTCGGAGGGTTATTAATATTTTTATTTTTAACAAAGAATTTTGATGCTTATTAAATCCAGGTCGGAGGACCAAATATGTTTGTGATATGCTCCGCGGGAGAGTATTACGCCCGAGAGAGCTCCCACCAATTGAGAGGTGCTGGTTAAATAACCCTCTAACAGGAAATTGTTATATTTGAATTGAAATTGAAAAATCGTTCAGAAACACAATAGTTTATTTGTTAATTATAAAAGTATGGCACTTACATACTTCAATCCAATATGAAATAAATATTCACAACAAAACGGAAAGTGATGGACGATGGTGCAGTTGATGGATGAAGCGGCTGTTGGCTCTGAGTTGAATGGCTGGTAGCTATGAATCTTGTATGTAGATGTATGAGGAAAAAATTCTCTTGAGAGACACTTGAGTGCTGAGCCGTGATGGGGCCCCACAAGAATCGTTCACAGGTGCAACGATCCGTTTTTCTCTTAACGAGATGAAAAACTAATGATGAAAAATATTCACCAATGGCGCTGTGTCGCTATTACATGTAACAAAATGTGTGTGTCTCTCGGACAGACCCAGCTCGACTACTGATTTGTTTGTAAGAGAATTGCAGCCAGCGCGTGGACTTTGATTCCATACAATTACAAAACGAAAATATTATATTAATAGAATAAGTTCTATTTCTGCTGAACTCTGCATTTTTTTACAAACTTTAACACAGACCATTTGCAAAAAACCACTTTTTTGGACTCAGGAGACCTCAAAACGGATATTTCCGGTGAAACTCGATATTGAAAATTTGACACGATTACAATACTTCCTCTTACTAGGAGTGAGAGAAAGTAAAAAAGCAAAAATGGCAACCTAAATTCCTTTATACCATAGTAGTTTAATTTAATTAACAAACCGATTTAATCCTTGCTTGTGAAATTCGCTGGTATTATTTCATTGTAACTTTACTATATTTATATATATTCCGCAGCCCTGTTAATATCGCAGCATTAACATAATATCAAATAAATTTAGTAACAGTGATTATATTAAAAAGAGAAACAAATTATGGTAAAAGCTTCTCAGTGTATAAGAGAGTAAATATTACAAAATTATGAGTTGGAAAGCATAAATAATAATAATAATAATAATAGTGTTTTATTTAAACAAAAGTTACAATTGAATACAATTTGAAATTGGTCTCTTCTCTACTGATATTGTAATTTAAGTTCAGCGACTCTCCTCTCAGTTTCATGATTATTGACATCTTCCTACTGTTATTTACATCGTTAATGTAATGTTTACCAACTAAACTAGTATTTAATTCTTTGTACAATACAAGAAATCCAGAGCGGGTAGCGCTAAACCTTAGATTATGCTCGAATTCCCTTCCCTGTTTATGTTTTTTAACAGATTTTCAAATAAATCCCTATCGTCATTCTGATTATAGTTAAACATTGGTAATCCATATTTATTACATAATTGTTGGCATTCTTTGTACCAATATATTTTTTTAAGAATAATTTCTTGCGCTACCTGTTTAACGAGGCGCACTTCGGGCATTACCATCACCTTTTTTAATATAATTATTATGCATTTTAAGAGTGAAATTGAAGAGTGGTTTTACATTTGTTTCCATGTATATAATTTAGTGAGGCATATTTCTGGGTAGCATGAACAGGTTTTTAAAAAAAAATGTATTAATTTTCTCAACATTTTGGTGCCGCTGATGTCCCCATACTTGTGCCGCATAGCACATTATAGCCCTCATTACAGAGTCGAAAACCTTAAATTTAGCTATCAATGTAACATCTTTGTTGCTAATAAAGTGCCTGTAATTTATTAAAATTGCCGTCTTTGATATGCCCAGTTTCTCTTCAAAATGTTTAGTTAGTGACAACTGTGGGGTCAACAATACACCCAGGTACTTATAATATTTTACTATCTCTATATTTTCCCCATTCAACTTCCACCGCTCCCTCTTACTTAATTTTCCCTCATTCCTGAACACTATAATTTTAGATTTAGTTAGGTTAATTGTCAAGTTCCATTGTTAAGTACATTGCTCTAATGTACTTAGCTAATCTATTTATCATAGTTTGTAATACCAGTGGATCCGTAGCCAGAAGAACAATGTCGTCTGCATACGAGACATGTCTGAGAGAATGCAGAGAATGTCTCGTACATTAGACATCTTATATGCACTCCATTAATGCTTACACCACCACCCAGAAATTCATCCCGATCATGCAGAAATAGGGAGAATAGGAGTGGGGAGAGCAAACAATCCCATAAAAGTTATTAAGTCCCATATTAGTTTGAAAATTTGGGGTCAATCCATCACGCGACTATACTGAGGATTCACTATTTAAATAGAGATTCTGTAATACATTAATGAATTTGTTTGAAATACCGAGTGTATATATATAATTTATAGTAAAGCGCGTGTCTATCTGGGGAATCAAATGTTGATATAAAATCCACAAAGAACGCGTAGACTTTTTTTCCTTTTTTGCGCGGTTATTAATTTAATTAAATTGGTTAAAATAAAAATATTGTCAATTGTTGAGTACCCTTTCCGGAATCCCGCTTGACATTAACAAAGGATATTATTTTCATTCACCCATCGTTCTAATCTTGCCAGTAATAGCCCTGTGAACAACTTGGCAATAGAATCCAAGAAAGAGATACCTCTATAATTTTACGGAATTAATATCTCCTGTTTTATGAAGCGGGTAAATTATAGTTTTATTGAAACTACTGGGAATTTTTACAAATTCAAAAATATAATTATAAAATTTCAATAAGTTTTCTTGGAAATTTGAACTGCTGTTTTTAAAAAATTCAAAAGGGACCCCGTCAAACCCAGGGGCTTTACCCGCTTTCGACTTTATTATGACACACTGTAGTTCATTCAATTCAAAAGGTTTATCTAAAATTTCGAGTTCATTAAATGGGGGGCCATAAAGTATACGATCTGCACACAAGCTCGGATTTAATAATTTACTGAAATGGTCCATCCAATCTTCACTGTTGATTCCCGGACTAATAACGAAATTATGTTTTTTAAACTTTTTGACTACATCCCAGAAATCTTTACTATCTCTAACAGAATGAAGTTTTCCTAATAAACACAGTATATACTCTTTCTTTTTTTTCTTACAAAGTTGTTTATATCGATAGAGTTTATAAACGTATTGTTGTTTAATAAAAGAAGACCCAGATTTTCTAAATAATTTTAAAAATTTAAATGTTTGCCTCCCACTATTTCTACACTCGGAGTCAAACCATTTCTGATTGGGCTGATCCCTAAAGCTGTCACCATAATATCTCATACCTAAGCTTGCTGCGTTTCTAATCGTATGAATGAAAAAATTTGCACCCTCCTGCGGATCCCGAGGGAACTTATTTATTACGGTTAATCTCTTCCTAAAAAACTGCTCATCATTCCTAGTCCATAACAATCTAGGAAATAATGGAAGGGTATAATCTTTTTTCCAGATTACAGACACATTAATTGACAGAGAAATCGGCATATGGTCTGAAAATATCTCATTCAGAACTTTAAAATCTACAACATGGTCGAATAAATCTAAATGCACACAACACAGATCATAATCTCTTCGTAGTTTCACATCCTTCAAATAATGCTGGTATGTCTGGAGGGAGTTTTATTGTTTTACCTTAACTGTTTCTTTCCCTTTGTTCTTGGTTTGCATTGACCTAGATTGTAGTATCTGGCTCTATCCCCATCACCAAAATACACTATTGAACTAGCTAATTTTCACAAAATTATTTTACTAAACTATTTTCCAAAACTATTATTTTTCCATTTCGTTCTTCCACTACATACCCAAACGCGGGATGGTTCAGGACATCCCATTTAAACGAGGCAAGCAGTTCCTTCGTGGCGTTGGCCGTGTGTGGTCTGGCATGTGCAGCAGGCACATTGTCAGCATGCCTCTCCTTTTGTTCTGAATCGCCTTCCGCAATTTTTTTAGAGTCTCACAGTATCTTGCAGAGTTGATGGTCTCCCCTTGAGGCATATATTCAATTAAAATTATGCCCTTGACAGTCCCAAAACACGGATGCCATGATTTTCTTGGCTGAAATTGTGGTTTTGAACTTTTTGGCGGAGGGTTTAGAGGTGTGACGCCACTGTTGAGACTGCCTTTTGGTTTCAGGTGTGTAGTGTGCCGCCCAAGTTTCATCTCCAGTAATGATGGAGTGGAGAAATTCATCTCCATGGAGTCTGTAGCGTCTCAAAAACTCTCGCCCGGCCTCCACTCGATTCAACTTGTGTTGGTCTGTCAGCTGTTTTGGGACCCACTCGCGGACAGTTTCCGATATCCGAGGCTTTCTGTGATGGTTTCGTGGAGCAGAGATCTGGAAATTTGCGGAAACATCGCAGAAAGTCACAATTGAAGGTCTTCCGCTCCTCTGATCATCATGCAGACTTACGACCGTTTTTAAACTCGCGACACCACTTGAACACACTCGTACGATTCATAGCTTTATCACCATATGCAGTTTTTACCTCATTATAAACCTCAACCGGAGTTTTTCCCTTCCAAACGAGATAACGGATGACGCCGCGTATTTCACACTTGGCGGGAGATTGGATTGACATTTTTCACGAAACGTATTGTCGCGTCGACAGTTCTCAGCGAACTGACCTGGAACTGGTCTCGTTGCGGAGGGGAGGAATCAGGCTACACGACAGTGTAGCCAACATGTCGAAAACAAAATTCCCCCGGCCGTGAGAGCCTCAGTACACTTACTTACTGGACATGCCTCGTATAATACTACAATGCGTACACATAATATTTTTATTTACAATTTTTTAATCTGACTTCTTTCAAAATTAAGGTTTTCCACAAGAAAGTTTCTATAAAACAAAGCTTCTTTTATCAAATTAATTAAATTATACCAATTACCTCCTCCATTCAAGCGCTCTATCATCTGAGAATCTGTCAAATGTTCTTGATTGAAATACTTGCACCTTTTATCTTTAAAGAGAAGCATACACTGTTTTTTCCTGCCGACCTTACCTTACCTTACGGACCAAAGAAATACATCTCTAATGGTGGAGGCCAGATCGAGCAAGATCTGTATTTAATGAGGAGAAAAATTTATAATAAAATAGTACTTTTCTTCTTATTCAATCAAAAAAAACCGTTATAATCTCATTTTGAAATTTCTTATAGGAATCATGTTTTCATTCATAACTTGTAAAATATCGCTTAAAGAAAAAACGTTCAAGGTAAATTTTTCTTACAAAAAAATAGAGGAATCTATTTCTTAATAAAAACCCACACCTCCGATATTTGAAAAAATGAAGTTGGTGCCTGTATCTCGCTTCTTGAAGCGCCAAAATAAATTTGCAAATTAAATTTGGTTTTCTAAAAAAAAACTACGAGGATACGTATTTTTTAGTTTTTTTCTAGCTATCTTAGTTTCCGAGAAAAAGTCGTTATCCATATACCTTGGGGGACACCCTGTATATAATAATGATAAACAAATATTAATACATTAAAAACTCCCACACAGGCCTTCAAAAGATATCCAAATTTAAAAAAAAAAGAAGCTAAAATTGAACAAACATTAAGCCATTAGCAAATTTAAACAAACACGTGGTGCACTTTTATTGCAATACCATTTATACATTACGAATAACAAGAAGATAGTATAAAAAAAAAAGTGTATCTATAAATATTTGACGCAGATTAATAACAATCGTACAGGAATTTTTAAACAATTAACATACCGTTACTAAACTCTACACATATAATGTATAAACAAAAAAATGAGGAAAATATTCTCCAACTAAAATATACTGTATAACACGCAACGAACAAAGCAATAGCACAAAAACTACAACAAATAAAACAATATAACATGTATAACATTGTTATCCTTTGAAAATGGCATGTAAAATGCCGAAACGTCACAAAAAAAAAAATTAAATGTATAACACATTGTAATAATAAAATGAAAATAAGGCTGTAAAAAAAAATGTTTATTTTTCAAAATAAACCCGGAAAAATCTAATGTACAAAATTCATAAGAATTTTTCATATTCCAATAATACGATATAACAGAAATATTTTTTGTATATTTACAAACATTTAAATGTGTTTGCCATAAAAAAAAGTCCGTGCAAATGTTAATCTAATTGTCAGTTCTCCAGAATTATACAAATAAATTTTTCGAAAGAAATCTTATAAAGAAATGTGAAAGAATTGTATCTCTGGACTGAACGTGTCCAGCCGCTTGGATAAAATTGCAAAAACCTTTAAAAAAAAAAAATATTCTGTAAATTCGCCCTTCCAGAATTAACAATATCATTCAAATTACGAATTCTATCAGTGCTTATAATGTAATGTGTGTTAATACGAGGCATGTCCAGTAAGTAAGTGTACTGAGGCTCTCACGGCCGACATGTTGGCTACACTGTCATGTAGCCTGGTTCCTCCCCTCCGCAAACGAGACCGGTTTGAGTTCAGTACGTTGAGAACTGTCGACGCGACAATACGTTTCGTGAAAAATGCAATCCAATCTCCCGCCAAGTTGAATCGAATGGAGGACGGGCAAGAGTTTTTGAGACGCTACAAACTCCATGGAGATGAATTTCTCCGCTCCATCATTACTGGAGATGAAACTTGGGTTGCACACTACACACCTGAAACCAAAAGGCAGTCTCAACAGTGGCGTCACACCTCTTCACCCTCCGCCAAAAAGTTCAAAACCATAATTTCAGCCAAGAAAATCATGGCATCCGTGTTTTGGGACTGTCAAGGCATAATTTTAATTGATATATGCCTCAAGGGGAGACCATCAACTCTGCAAGATACTGTGAGACCCTAAAAAAATTGCGGAGGGCGATTCAGAACAAAAGAAGAGGCACGCTGACAAAGGGAGTCTGCCTGCTGCACGACAATGCCAGACCACACACGGCCAACGCCACGAAGGAACTGCTTGCCTCGTTTAAATGGGATGCCCTGACCTAGCACCTTCAGATTACTATCTCTTTACCTCCCTGAAGCTGCACATGGGTGGAAAAAGGTTTTCAACCGACGAGGAGGTGAAGGGGAGGTGGAGAAGTGGACGAAGGGGTTGGCGGGAAACTACTTCGAGGAAGGCATCAAAAAATTAATACCCCGGTTCACCGCCTGCATTGAGAGGAATGGTGACTATGTCGAAAAATAGCTTACATATGTACTAATGTAACCAGGTAATTTTTTTGTTCAAATAAAAATTTTTGTAACCTACAAAAATTCAGTACACTTACTTACTGGACATGCCTCGTATTATGTAGTTGGGAAAACTATACATTCTACTGAAGTTATACTTTAGAGAAAAAGCTTAAACGCTGCTGTTAAACTTTCCAAAATTAAACTTTCCTGGGAATATGTCTCTAGATAATATAAGAAGTTTAAAGAATATCGTTCGAACTGCTTTTTTTTTTTTGCTAAAAACATTTATTTTTTTCTCTCTCTCTCTCCTACGCCGACTCTTGAAGAGAGTGTTCCCATTTTCTTTCGGGCAGTCCAATATTTGTTTGATTTTTGTTTCCAGTGTGAGACACCTTCGTCATGCAATCCGGCACAAGTCATCATTAGGTGCGCAGCATCCATTTCAGCACCGCTGTCACATAGCGGGCAGTTTGGAGATGCTTTAACTCCTTATTCGGTGGAGGTGGGCTTGCTGGTAGTCATGCCCTAGTGGCCAGTCGGAAGTTTGGTGTGAAGTCACTGCGTGGAAGGTCAAAGGGAATTTGGGTCGTATAATAAATTCTCCCATCTTTATTTCCAAACGATTTCTATATTTTCTTTCATTTTATTATTTATTTCTCTAATCGCCTAGTGAAATGTTGCTAGGCCTTTAGGCTGCGGAAGCTGGCAACCTTCCTTCGCTAGCCTGTCTACTTGCTCGGGAGGGGTGATGTGTCTCGCCTCCAAGCTGGTGCCACCTGGATACCTATGATTATCTGTATTGCGGAACACATAGGGAACTAAACGAGTCACAAATTCACGCCAATAATGCAGTCCAATTCGCTAAATGCTAACAGCCTTTCTCAAGGCTACAATAAGACCTTTTTAAGGTCATTTTTGGAACGCGAGGGAAGAATTTGTCCCCTTCCTAAGTTTTATTATGTATTTCTTATTTGTATTTATAAACTGTTTATTACACAATTGACCATTACCGTGAAGAGTTTTTGACGCATATAATTATATATTTTACACCACATAAAGGCAGAGACACAGAAAATAGGAAAAAGAAATAAACAACTAAGTGATATATAATATTATATATATATATCACTTATTATTATATATATATAAATATTATATTATATAACGTGATATATATATATGATATACAATAAACAAGAGTATACACTATTATATATATATATATATTACAATAAACAAGAGTTGAAAATAATATCGATTATTTAATATAATTTAAAATAATTTCTGATTTAAAAATGTTTAAAGAAATAGAGGTCTTAGCCTAATTGCACAAATTATGAAAAACCAAACATTGCTGAACTGTTCTTTATTTGATAGACACAATATAAGGTTCAAATTAGCATGACTATTACTCAAGTATTTCTCTCTGAATAAACTATACAACGGACAAACAAAAAATACATGCTCTAACGTTTCTAACGAATCTAAATTACATATCTTACATTTTTCTGTAAAATTTATAATATGTTTAGTTTTATTGAAATAAATAGTGCATTCATTTATATAAGAAATGCGGAGTTGGCTAATAATTCTAAGTATATGGAAGGATGAATCTAAATGTAAATATGATTGATTTTCATACAATTAATCTGGTAGAGGTTAGTATATGATGTATTCTGTAATGTAGACAAATCTAGACAAATTAAATTGTTTTCAAATTTCTTTAATATTTCTTTTTTAAATTTAATGATTTGACCTACATCTTGAGATTGCCACAGAAAGTCATAACCTATCTCAGAAATTAGATGCTTTAATTGTCCCGCCCAATTATACCGTATGTCACAGCCATATTTCTCTAAAAACAGTAACCTGCTAAAACAAAGTTTTGGCAACCTGGTGTTATTCATACTTAATATTTTTATCCACCAATTAAGAGCGGCTTTAAGTACATTAAATTTTAATTTAATTCTTGCCGTTTCTAGACGTAAGATATAGTTTGGAGTCTTTCTTAGCTAATATAGAACAGATTTGAAAAAATTTCGATTGCACAATCTCAATTTCATCTGTATATCTCAAGGCCCAGGTTTCACAACAGTATAACAGAACAGACTTAATAATGGAGTCAAAGCACTTCCTAAGTTTGTGAACAGTAATAACAGGTAACACGTAACAGAAGCCCTAAAAATAAGTCTTCTACTGAAAAAGCCTTGATACGATAGCAAAACTTCCAATAATAGGTGTAGGAGGAAGTAAAAAAGGATGTATGATTACTTAACTTTAAAGTAACAAAACGTAGAATATAGAATCTGATTAGCAAGGAGGGTTTGGTTAATAAAGCTTCGGTCAACGATGGGCTTCCATAGTTTTATATATATATATATATATAGATATATATTAAGTGGGCCAACACATTAAAGTGTTAAATATAAATTGAGTGCTTTTGGGTCAGTTGAATAGAATGTTGAGCTGCGTGCTGTTGAGTACAGAATTATGTTGAGATTGTGTATCGTGTGGTAACACCTAGCGGATTAACAGAACAGACAACTAGCCCGCCAGCTGTGACCTAAAACCACATACACACTCCAACCTTCTCACTCATTCTACTATTGTTGTATTAGTGGGAAATCTCCTTCATCGCTAATATAATGTTATATATATATATAAAAGTGGGTGTGTGTTTTATATCTATAAATAAAGGGTTTTATCTGTACACTTTCACTTTCTCTTTCTGTTGCTTAGGTATTGCTTTCGTGTTCAATTTTTAAACTTGCGTTTTTCATCAGATATACACAATTTGAGGCCTCCTAAATTTGAAAGCTACAATTATACACGGAGATTTTGAAAGGAAGTAGAAGAAGGAAACACGTTCAATGTTTATTATATTTTACTGTCGGTGTAATAAAATAAATAAAAAAACTCTTCTGTTGAGGAAAATGCGCTAACAAGCGTTGGCAGCTTCATGTAGCGGACGCCGGCTGTTTCAACGCTGTCATGCTCACCTGTATGGAACGGACTACAATTTTCAAGCAACAAGCTTTTAACAAAACTTTCAATTACGAGCAATTCAAAATCATATTTAAACTTGGCAGTTTTAATGATTAACCCATTCTGTGAGGCATCACTATGATAGCAGCAAATCAGTTGTCCACATATGCGGATGTCTGATATTGTAGAGATTTAGTTTTTGCCTGTTGATTATAGAGAAAATTGCACAAAACTAAATTAAAAAAAATTTGGTATGAAACACTCATACAACTTTCTCTTACTCCTGTTTTCAAAATTATAATTGAGAAATGATATAGTTTGTGTACCAAATATAACGACAATTCGTCGAACCACTGACAAAACTTTCGGTAAATGCGCACTTCCGGTTTACTAATTTTCTTAAACTTGGAATTTTGGCCATCTATTTATTTCTAATTAATTTTGTTTGGATGATACAATTATATAATCAACTATGATAGCACTTTAGAGGAAGCTGTAACCCCTCCCCTAAAAAGTGCCCTTAAATGAATTTTCTCCAAGAAATGTTTTAATATAAAGATGTAGATCTTTGCATGTTTAGTTTATATACGAAGTTTAAACAAAAATCGTCGGAGCCATTTTTTGAGAAATTCGCGGAAAACGTAAAACAAAAAAGTATAAAGTTGTACTTCGGTTAAGGAATTTGTCAGATCCCATGTGATACCTAAACGTAAATAAGTTTCAACCTTTTCTACGCTTTTTCGTTTTGAGCTAGCTGTTCACAGACACACACACACACACACACACACACACACACACACGCCGACATTTTTGGACTCAGGGGACCTCAAAACGGATATTCCGGTGAAAACTCGATATCGAAAATTTGACACGATTACAATACTTCCTCTTATTAGGAGTATGAGAAAGTAAAAATCTGGTATGAAACACTCACACAACTTTCTCAAATTGTAATTGACAAATTTTAAAATTAGTATACCAAATTTAATGAATACGTCAGTGTTTTTATGGAGCAAATCGTGAAAACTAAAAAAAAAAAAACTGTTCAGTAAAGGCGCACTTCCGGTTTACTAATTTTCTTTGAAACACGGAATTTTGGCCATCTATTTATTTTTAATTAATTCTGTTTTGATGGTAGAATTGTATAATCGTTAAACGATGTTTACGAAAAGCTTGCATCTCAGTTCTTCAAGTAGCATTTTGAACGAAATGTTAAGTATGAATATTCTGAGATTTTTAGTTTTTGAGGTATGCTGCCCCCACAACTACAGATAGGCAGGCACACAGACCAATTGCTAAAAAATCATTTTTTTGGACTCAGGGGACCTCAAAACGGATATTTCCTCGGAAAACTCGATATCGAAAAATTTGACGCGATTACAATACTTCCTCTTACTAGGAGTAAGCAAACAAACACGTCCAGTAAAACTGCACTTTCAGTTGAATTATTTTCTTAAAAACTCGTAATTATTGCGTACATAATTTGTTACTTATTAAACACATACAGTTAAACAGGATCGTATAATGGACAATGGCACTTTATAGAAAAGCCTGATGCCACCTGAAAAGAATGTTCCAAATAAAAAGTAGTAGCCCTTTTTATATGTACTAGGGCGGGGGGTAATGTCAGTCGCCTACTCGTGGTGCCCCCTGTTCTCACTGAATGACTGACAACTGGTCGCCGAAAACGCAGTCCAAACACCAAATTGCGACCGGTACGGGGCCCTTGCGACGCCCAAAGATCGAATCCAGCCGGATATGTCCAGAGAAGTCGAGGTGGCTAACTTTCGAATGTTGACTGGTGTAATGTAATTGTGTGATGTGTTTTTGTAGTGGCTTGAGCGGTTTGGTAAAAGGGCTTGTAAGTATGAAAGATAGAAGTATTAGCAAATAATCAAGAGATCACACTGCTTTTCTAAATAGATATTCTCTAAGAGAAATTAAGTTACTTTAAAATATCAATAATAAGCTTATAATAAACTCTTATAACTTATAACTGGCACAGTCCTGATATGTTCTCCTTGGTATCTACAATAGGTCTGTCTTGAAAAGAATGCTCTCTTTGTTCCTTCAGTTACTCCCCTGTAAGGAGAAGGGGTTAGTACAATTGCTATTAAGGTTGATCAATCTTCAATAACTGTTCTCTTTTACCTGCATGTACCCTTTTGCAAGGGAATTGTCACAATTCTTGATATTTTTGATTTTTTTTATAAATTAATATATTTCTATGTTTCTTGCATGCATCACACTGGTCACGATTACTTGCAGAGGCATTTGCATCGTTTGGAGCTCGTGGACAGCCCCATATGCCCTTTATGCAATGTTCCCGATTCGGAGATGACGAGCGAGAGCATCTGTTGGAGTATCCATCACTCAAAGATGCTCGCGATCAATACAATTCAAAATCCAGTGACCTGGTGCAGCGGATGGCTGCCCTTTATTGGACTGCTCACTAGCAAATGGCTTGATGACAACACAAATCGGCGTTGCAAAAAAAAAAAAAAATGTGTACTAGGACTAGCAACTTTAAAGAAAATCGTTGAAACCGTTTTCAAAGAGAATCGCAAAAAAACTAAAAACTCCATTCAGTACAGTGGCATTCAGTTGATCGATTTGGACCAAATCCGGGTCTTCTGGTAAAATTTCAACGAAATATCAAGTTTAAAACACTCTGCGATTTTCCGTTTTTTAAGTTATGCTGACCACAAACACGAAAGACTAGTTTTTAAAAACCACACTCTAATTATTATTATTATCGGAAACGGGTGCCCAAAGGCGCGGGACCTAAGCCTATATGGCTCTTATCCCCCCGGTACCCCCCGTAAATCTACAATATCTCAAGATATCACTATACTCCAACTCGCCCAGACAATCCTGCGAGAGTGGTGTCCTCCCAAATATACGAAACCTAGTTCCAGCGAAACGGGGACACTGACATAAGTAGTGATACACCGTTTCCCTAACTCCGTCATCACAGTTCTGACAAATGGGACTCCGCGTCTTTCCTATGTTAAACAAGTGGCTGGACACCCAAGTGTGTCCAGTCACTATTCCTACCAAGGTCCTCAAACCCGTCCTACTGAGAGACAGGAGATACTCCGAAATTCTCTGCTTACCTGCCTTTATAAATCTTTTAGCTTGGAGGCACCCCTGCGTGTCCCCCCAGCCTTTCTCCAAAGCACTCGTCTCCCAAAATCTAATCTGTTTGTCGCGAAACGTCTTTGTAACGGCCAGGGCTGGTTCAGGACCACAGAATGGTAATGATGATCCCTCCCTGGCCAGCCGATCCGCCCTCTCATTGCCCTCTATTCCCGCATGTCCGGGTATCCAATAGAGATGCACCTTACCCCTCCGAGCCAAAGCGTTGAGCTTCCTCCGACATTCTCCCACTAATTTCGAACTCCACCAAGGCTTGCTCAAAGCCCTTAGTGCGGCTTGGCTGTCCGAGAAAAAACCACACTCTAATAACCACACAGACTGACATACAGACAAATTGCTAAAAATCACTTTTCTTGGACTCATGGGACCTCAAAACATGTATTTACGGTGAAAAAACAATTTCGAAAATTTGATAAGTTCGTAATATGTCCTCGTATAGCAGCAAGAGAAAATGAACTAGAAGGTTGGTTAATTATACTGGACCGATGATCGAAAAATGAAGGTGGCTATGACATAAAAAATAATGACTTCCAAATCTGTGGTCCAATTCTTCATTCACGCAATTCTATACATTGATACTACCAGTGCTTCTTGCGAAAATTTGTTTCTACTGAAATGTGATTGTTGTGGATGTGTTGTTGTAGCTTGTAGTTGCTTGCAGTGGCTTGAGCGGTTTTGTAAAAGGGCTTGTAAGTATATTTGAGATAAAGATAGAAGTATTAAGAAATAATCAAGAAAACACTGGTAGATTACATAAAATATATTATCTTTAAAGATATTTAAATATTTTACAATATCACAACTATTATGTTTATGAAATTAAGTATTTATTTAGATTAAATGCAAAGCTCTTATGTTTTAACTTGATGTGGTACTGATTTTTAGACAACGATTCCTGAAGCAAGTGTTCTGGCTTTGAAAGCAGAATGCAGACTGTCTTGTTTGAAAGCAGAATGCAGACTGTCTTGTTTGATGAGTCCGAAGGAATGCTCTCTCTAACAAAACAGTTGGCCAAGTGGTATTGCATTAATTTAACGGATTTTTGTGCCTTTGTTTCCCTAATAGCAATGACCCCAAATTGCAGTACCTGACTCTTTTCACTGCACTAAGATACATTTAAAATATTAACAAAATTAGATTGTTGATACCATAAAATATTCTAAACTATTTTCAAAACTATTTATTTTCTTTTATTTCTTTCTTCCACTGCACTATTTTTTGCGTCATACTGCTCAACGGCACGCCGTTTTCTAAAGACATTAGCATATTCTGTTTTTTTTTTTTTATTTTATTTAATCTAATAATGAATTTTCTCAAAGTCAAATTATGTTTTAACACCAGCACTTTTTGCAAGTTGCTTTCAACAACCCTTTCTTAATAGAAAAGTTTACATTATATCCTATATAATCCTTATGTTATGAAAAGACTACAAAGGAATTTCAAAGTCAATAATTTTGCAATATTTTGTTAACAAATTCTATTACTGAGGAGTTCTACATATATTAAAAGAAAATTTAATTTCTAATTAATTTCATAATTAAGAAATACTCCTGGTAAGAGGAAATATGCGGTAGTGCCAAATTTTAGAATCATATTTTAGTTTTTACACACACACACAACACACACACACCACACACACACACTAATACATATATACACCCATGTATCAATTTTAATATACTAGTTTGGGGTATATTAAAACCGATTAGTTTAATGAAAAAACCATTCTTCTTAAATGACCATATCAGTTTAACATTTTTCTTGGCCACTTTTCTGGTAATGTTAACTTTTATTTTAATCACCTATCTTTCATTTCTTATTCGAAACTTTGTTTTCCTTGAAGACCAAGAGTCAAGGTGCTTCATCTTATCAATCTTTCTGGAGATGTTCCAAGTTCTGCCGCATACAAAAGGATACCTGTGATTATAGAGTGGAATATTCTTTATTAAAATGGCCGTGTTCTGGCGTTTCGGATATAACATTAAAAAGCTTTTCTAGCATTTGGAATTCTTTTATGGGTTTCCAAGAATGATCCCTATTTTTATCCAAGAATGACACTAAATACATAAACTGATTCACAGATCGTGTTATGTTCTCATAGATTTCCTAAACTTCCTCTTTTTGTCATGCATCCTACAGCCATTCGGTTTTTATAAACATTTTCAGATGCCAATTTCTATATTTTTTCATTCTATTTCTTCACCATGAATTCAAAATCCACTTTTACCCGGGCGATCATCACTTGGTCATCTGCAAACCATATCGATGACAGATTATTATTATTATTTGACATTCTTTGTCTTTAGGGAGGGACCAAACCCTACGCTATCCTTAGCCTTAATGGGCCCATATAGATACCCCAAGAAAAACAACAACAAACCGGGTCTAGAACAAATATCCAGACCCGGATCTAATCCATCTAAGATTCGCCGCAGTCCCAATAAATAACCTTAAGGGGAAATAGCCTAAGCACTTCCACAGACATCCTGTTCCGACCAAAGGTCTGAACCTAATTTCCTCACAACCCAGGCAATCAGTCATAAGATCGATGGGTGTTTCCTCCTCTGTCTCACACACTCTACAAAATGGATCCGGCAAAATGGATGGCTCTGGCCGCCTGTTTAGTGGAGTCAGGAACCAAAGTGGGGTGTTGTTGGACTCAAGGCACGCCGAGGGACGTAGGAATGTAATTGTGTAGGTGTACAATGTCAGGGCGTTTAGGTGTAAGTGATGCAGCATGAACCCTCACAGAGGCTCCGCAGTGAAAGAATTCTCTTCCGCTGCAAGAGATTCAGGCCGCACATAAAATATGGCGACTCAGAGGGCAGAAAAGTTTCTATCAACTCACACTCCTGACGGGGCACCGCTGCACTTGTTAGTCTGTAATTGTAGCTGAGGAATGTGGGAGCGCTAAGTTCACAAATAGCCCGAAGGCTACCGTCTGCGTTCGCCCACCAGCTGGGCCATCCACGCTTCCACAAACGTGGAGCGCAGATGTTTCCAGAGCCGCGCCGAAGACTCGCTGGTTGGACTTGAATGAGGTTCCGCGACAGAATATCCGTCTCTAGAAAGATAGGGAAGTTTCCCCGTATATGAGTAAAAATACTCCCTCAAACCATTTGGCTCCAGGTGACAGATGCATCCGTCTTCAACTAACACTCCCATTTCTTATCACTTTCATTTGAAATATTTTCCAAGGAAAATTTTTGGGGGGGAGGGCCCTGGAGGAACAGTAGCAACGCTAGGGCATCCCTCTAAAGTATTACCTTAATACAAAACATGATTCTACCACATAATATTAATATGTATTGGAAACAATGCTTCAATTCAAAACTGATTTTGATAGTTTTGCCGCGGAATTTGCGGCATTAAATTTCAGATGCTGTGTGGATTTGGTTTAATGTTATTGGCCCGCTTGTCTGGACTAAAATATAATATATGTATATATATAGGGCGTCCCAAGGTATATGGATAACGACTTTTTCTCGGAAACTAAGATAGCTAGAAAAAAAAAAACTAAAAAATACATGTCCTCGTAGTTTTTTGTTAGAAAACCAAATTTAATTAGCAAATTTGTTTTGGTGCTTTGAGAAGCGAGATACAGGCACCAATTTCATTTTTTTCAAATGGGGAGGTGTGGTTTTTATTTAAGAAATAGATTTCTTTATTTTTTGTTAGAAAAGCTTACTTTAACGTTTTTTTTCTGTGAGCGATATTTTACAAGTTATGAATGAAAACATGATTCCTATAAGAAATTTCAAAATGATATTATAACGGTTTTTTGATTGAATAAGAAGAAAAGTACTATTTTATTATAAATTTTATTCCTCATTAATTACAGATCTTGCTCGAACTGGCCCCCCACCATTAGAGATGCATACACATGCTTTTTCCTGCCAATTGTACCTTACGATCAAAGAAATACATCTCTAATGGTGGGGCTGTAAGAAGTGTAATCAATTTTAATGATAATAAAATTGTTTTAACAAAAAATTAAATAAAGCGAAAAATAATAATGTTATTGAGATAAGAATTTACTGGAGGGAAAATAGAAGATGACTAGATAGAAGATGTTAGTTTGGTTAGGGAGAATAAAGAGAACCATAAGTATAAACTAACACGGACGTAACACACTGCTCCTAGAGTTGGTTGAGACAAAATACACGACCAAGAGATACGGTTGAGATGGGTGAACAAACAGTTACCCTCTTGCTCTACTTATGTCTGTAGAAATGTTTGTAATGAAAGGTATACGGGGCAACCGTTATTGCAGAACTTGGCATAACTTGAGATCAGAAGGTAAACTACCCACAATGCCCATCGGGGAACAGCGATAGTGTTCAAACTTACTTACATGCTTAGACGGAATAAACTGTTTTTTCTTTTTTTTTTTACTTGTAGGAGAGGAAGGCAAACACGGTGGTAGGCCCAACTTAAGTTTGTAATTACGATTTTACTTCTTTCTTTTTTTCTTTTTTGGCAAGCTAAAACGAACAGTTTTTATTAGAGAAGTAAGGGAACAGGAAAGTGAAGTTTGGCCCGGAATTCCTTAAGATATTATAAAGTGAAGACAAAGCTGGGAAAAACTGGTCTTAATCTATTGCTTTTCATTTTGATAACTTTCTTTACTCTTTCTCTACTGTTACTAGAGGAAATATTACCATTATGTCAGATTTCCAAATTGTGTTTCCGGAAATCCAAGTTTTGAGGTCCCCCAAAATAAAGAATCTGGTATGAAAAAACTCATACAACATTCTCTTATTCCTGTTGGTATTATTATGATTATAAAATGAAAAATTTCCATTAAACTCAAATTTTATATATTTGTCCCCTAACATAATTATAGAGGTAGTGGGGGGATAAGTACCTATGTATAGGTACCTTGGATCGGTAGCGATCGGTGGTACATATCGACAAGTGGAGAGAACTGATGTAATTGCTAGTAGAGGGAGCTCGTGCTCCCTCTTTATATACGCAAAATTTAGTTCACTAGTCGTCGTCGCAGCAAGATGTTGTCGATTGTTGTCTTCGCCACTCGCCGCTTACTTTATGAAAAGCTATTTAAAAAAATCTGGTGTGAAACACACACACAACTTTCTCTTACTCCAGTACTCAAAATTATAATTGACAAATTTTATAGTTAGTGTACCAAATTAATGAAATTCGTCGAAAAGTGAAAACACTGTCCAGTAAAACTGTCCGGTTTACTAATTTCCTTGAAACTCGGAATTTGGGTCATATATTAATTTCTAGTTATTTCAATTTGGATGACAGAATTGTATAATCAACTGTGATAGCATTTTAAAGAAAAACATAACCCCCCTCCCCCAAAAGTCCCCTTAAATGAATTTATCAGGGGAAAAGTTTCAAATAAAAGTTGTAGCTCTTTATATGTATAGTTAACAACGCTGGTTTAAAGAAAATCGTTGGAGCCATTTCGAGAAAATACCAGAAAACTGGAAATTATATTTCAGTAAAAACGCACTTCCGGTTATCTATTTTTTTTCAAACTCGGAATTTCAACAACATATTTAATTCTAATTAACATTATTTAGATGAAAGAATTGTCTAATATACTGAAACAGCAGTTAAGATGAAAACCTAACCCCACCCCCTGGGGTGCCCTTAAATGAATTTTCCTGGAGAAATGTTTCAAATAAAAGATGTAGCTCTTTGTATGTGTAGTTGATATAGCAAGTTTAAAGAAAAATCTTCGGAGCCATTTTTGAGAAAATTGCAAAAACGTAAAAAAAAACAACTAGTAAAGTGGTACTTCCGGTTGAGGAATATTGACACATAACGCACCGTCAGATCCCATGGTGATACCTAAACGTAATATCAAGTTTGAAATTTCTACGATTTTTCGTTTTTGAGCTATGCTGTTCACATACATACACACACACACACACACACACAAACACACACACAGACCATTCGCTAAAAACCACTTTTTTGGACTCAGGGGACCTCAAAAACGGATTTGCTCGGTGAAAAACTCGGTATCGAAAAATTGACACCGATTACAATACTTCCTCTTACTAGGAGTAAGAGAAAGTAAAAGTGTTTAAAATGCAATAGATTACATTTATATATTTTCTTCTTTTCTTATTCGATTAAGTTTTTACAACTTGTATAGTATGTCAAGCAAAAAATACGTGTATATGCGAAGACGCACAGGATCTAGAATGCCCAAAATGTACAGCAACAGCTCCGCCAAGCCCCCATCAGCATGGACGACGACATACACGACGCTCCTCCACAGAACAAACCACGAGTGGAGATGATGAAGAGAGTCAGAGACATTTTCCGTGGTAGCCTGCTTCATTTTGTGGTCATCGACCGGTTTCGGGCGTTCGCCTATCTTCAGGATGCGTTTTTCAGACAGTGTGACAACACAGACTTGCACAGAGCAAACTTAGTTTACACACTCTTTGTGTGTAACACTTTGTGTGTGTACACTTTGAGATGACGTGGATATGGGCATGTCCTACAGGAGTGGAACCATACGAGCAAGAGATTGATGGTATGTCGGATCCTCTTTTGGAAAATTTTAAAATTGAAAGCTTGAATAAAGCTTTCACGTTTAAAATTTCCTTTCGTGGAAAGGATGTGGTGGGCAATAAACCGTCCACGCAATCCACGAATGAACATATCATGTTCAGCTGTTGCTGTACATTATTGATACATATTCAAGTATTGTAGCCTAGAAGTGTGTAAACTAAGTTTGCTCTGTGCAAGTCTGTGTTGTCACACTGTTTGAAAAACGCATCCTGAAGATGGGTGAACGCCCGAAATCGGTCGATGACCACAAAATGAAGACGGCTACCATGGAAAATGTCTCTGATGCTTTCCAGCTCTGCGGAACCAACCACCACAACAATGATGAAGAGGGGTTTCATTCAGTCCTGTGGAGTTTATTAAAGATGGAGTTGTTTCTGAGAACTCGGAAGATATATTCCAAATGTCTTGCAAGAGACGTCAATATGTCTCATGGAATCGACCAGCCAGACATCGACGATTTGGGAGACATTCCTGGAATGCCTCATTCCTGAATTTTGCGGACACCTCATCCATCAAACCATTCGTGGATTGCGTGGACGGTTCATTGTCCACCACATCCTTTCCACGAAAGGTAATTTTAAACTTGAAAGCTTTATTGAAGCTTTCAATTTTGAAATTTTCAAACAGTTCATCTGTTTTGCACAAGTAACAGATTTTTGAACTTGTGCTATCTGCTCCAGCTTCAACCAACTTTTCAGTGTCACCAATTTTTATGACATCATATCGTTTGGGACGACGATACTGCTTTGAAGATAGAGACTGGTTGTTTTTTTTTAAGAAGCTGAGACTGTTTTGTTTCATTAGGTAACATTTCATATTTATATGTACTCATGATTAAACTGCGATTCTTTCCACAAACTCACGTAATTTATCATAAAACACTTCTATTTTATTGTTCATGGTTAGCGCTGATATACGTTCACCCACTCAGAAACAGACAAGAAATGAATAAACAACTCTACTGATGGTTTAATGCGTCGTTGTACTCAAGCCTACAAGTTACAACCTGTCCGTCGTGATATGGTTACACCGACTAGTGCTCAGAACGCGTCATGGCTTTTCTTCATTGTCACAATACGTTGTGGTCGTATAGCATGATAGCCACGACACGAATTTCGCTATACGGTCTTTCTGTGATTGTCACAACGCGTCGTGAGCGTTTTCATAAGAGCCATAACACGAATTTCGTGATGTGGATGTTTTACAGCGACCACAACGCGTTGTGAGCTGTTTTTTTCGCTCAATAAGCATTTTCGATCTTTGAGCGTAAC